>JBCAUI010254856.1:0-16124 GCA_038406195.1 Haplosyllis anthogorgicola
TAGATTCTTTGTCTCATTCCAACGTAAGTGTCTGGAATCTTCCGTGCGTATATGGAAACTAACGGGAACTTCATCACGATATAGTTTAATGCTGTCTTTTTATTTCGATTAATAGCACAGCATAGAGTTCTTTTGTTCTCAGATTTACAGGATTTCAGGACAATGTGAAACGTTTTCTAAGGTAATTTAAGACACGTAATTAATAACAATTGTTTGTGTCTCAGATTTTAACCCTGCTGGTAATTACACATCAATACAATCTCACTGTGATAGGATCCTGTGCGTCCTTCATTATACAGAACGCATGGTTCACGGGTTTACACAACTCTGTCCACTCAATAACCTGTGCAGGGATAAATTATTATTGAGAAATATACGTAGAACATCTGGCAAATTGCACCTAAATGCACTTAAAAGTCCTGGTGGTGCTTTTAAAGCTCAAGAAAATTCTATTGTTCACAGAATGAAATACATTTAATGAGTTGTCCTTGTTAAATCTAGGTATTCGGACCCCTTCTCATTTAGATTGAATGGTTGCTTGTAACATTTTATTCACAATTGCAAATATCATTACTTGCAATATGTTGTGCTATCTACAGTTTTATTTGTTATTGTCTGTAAACTGTGTTAAAATCCGTCTGCCTGAATTGTTTAATATTTCAATTAAATTCACTTTCAAACAAACGTGACATTAATTGCTTTTTAAATTTATCAAACAACTTTTACCACAAAATGCACCAGCATGACTTAGTACCAGATCTGTTTGCGGGAAAGTAATTAAGTCATGCAGTACAGATAACATATTAGTGTACCATACTTGCCACAGAAATATCATTTTTGACCTTGGACATCAAACAAGACCAATGCACTTGTGTGTTGTTCATATAATCTAATCTTATTCTTAAACTACAAATCATAACAAGAGACCAGATTGTAGGACATTGCCCAGAGTGTAAATCCCTCAAGTGTTAAAGATGCTGAGGTTCTGTTTGAATTGACAGCTGACAGCAACATGCAAACTTTTAAAGGTAACCATTAGCTTGAGGCAACTTCAGGATACAATTGCTGAGGATTTACTAAGCTCATATGGGCTCTTTGTTAAATGTTAAGCACAGAATGTAAAAAACTGATCATAGACATAAAGGATTTAACCTTCTGTTTTCTTATTCAAATGTCCATGACATTTAACTGCCAGTTGATCTGCCTCAAGTTGTTTACTGTCAGTTTGTTGTCGTTTACAAAATGAACAAATATAGCTAATTCATAAAGAAAGAGAACAGTGTATAAAAACTTTAAACCCTATTTTTTCTATTGTTGATGTAACCTTCACTGAAATTTGTCTAAACAGTGGGGTTTTTTTCAAGAATAATGTTGAAACAGATCATGAAATTACTATCAAAAGTTTAGCATCCCGAAACAATTGAAATGAATGATGTAAGCATGAAATTCAGTTCATACGGGGCCGCTTAACTTCATGATCTGATGTGAAAATAACTGTTGAAAAAACTGTTAAAAACAGTTTACTGACCAGATAATTTTAAGTTTATTATTTTTATCTTTATGGCAATATGTTATCATGCTTCACCTCTTGACTCATTTCTTGACCAGAAGTATGAATGAAACCAGTTTATTATTATAATTGAAAGATAAACCAGATATTGAAAAGTGGTCACTGATGACTAGCCTCTTACAGTTAGACAAAATAAACTTCACTAACAATTTACACAGAAGACCATTGTCTTCTGTGCCTACCTGTGCTTGACCATCTACAGGGTGGAGGATGTCAATCTCTTAATGACTCAAAAGCCTTATGTAAATTCATAATGCCACTAGAAATCTCATTGAAACATTGCTAAAATTTTTGAACCAACCTGTTGAAAAGTAAACGAATAATTGCTGAAAATAAGGTTGAAAAGACATACAAAATGACTTATGGTATGACTTCTCATCTCCATTTTACAAATGAGGAGAGATGGGAGGGATATCTGGTGCATAAGTTCCCATTTATAGCATGAAAATAAGATGGCATTTTGACCATTTTTAACATTACGTCAGCCTGAGACCTGTGGGAAGTGTTAATGATTGTTACTACATGAAGTTAAGCTGTGAGCTGCAAACCACAATATAGAGAGAATAGCTTATAATTAGGCTTCATTTTGTTTAATTGTTTGGATTACATTTCCCGCCGAACTTTTATATCTGAAGTTCAAAAAAGAAAAAAAAATCTCAAATAGCAGGTGAAACATGTCACGCGTGATAACATCTAGCCACCTCGGACATGTCGATGATTATCGTCGCGACTCGATTGAAAAATATTTTTAATTAATTTTTTTTCCGATTGCAGCACTTTGAAAATCCTGTCAGTGCAATGTCATCCAAATGGCTAAAACCAAACGGCCTTATAATTAGGTGTTTTAGTGAAGAGGCCCCGTTAGGGGATCTGGGTTTGTTGTCTGTAAGCATGAAATCAACAGTGGTGTTATGTGTCCCTGTCCCAGTAAATGACCCTCACATCAATAAGACACCTACACACTTAAAGGAGCAAGTTGACATTGAGTTTGAGGTTTAAAGTTCTCTTCTGTGAATTAAAGATCGGAATATTTAATCTCAACATTTAAAAAGACTTACAACAGTTGGAAATCTTTCAAAGTATTAAAAATTGCTGGAAAATCAAGTTGATCTACCAATTTGGACATCCAAATCGGTTTAAAACTTCAATAACATTAACTTTTGGGATAGGAATGGCATAGACACAAAAATATTTAATAGATAGAAACCTTATGGATGATAAATAAGGAATCGCTAAATTTCCAATCCGTGTATGATTTGAAATCCTTACACATTCCATTACAGTGATACTCTGTCTCTGACTCAACACATTCATTGCTCCTGCGCCCTTCACTTGTGACAGCTGAAACATTAATTTTCTACAATGGACATAAATTAACCCATTTTGTGAAACCGACCCACTTTGTGAGTGCACACCTGACCAGTGGGATGAAAGGTAAAGCAAACAAGTCATGCCGCATTCAGGCTACAATCAAAACCACTTGTTTGCACATATATGGTAATGGAACCATAGCCGGAAGTAACGGGTGAACTGGTACCAACTTGTAAACTACTTGTTTTTCTGTTTGTTTTTCTTTTCTTTTCTTTTCTTAACGTGATCCAGGATTTTCTGCAGGAAGGACGCCCCTTGAAATTTCTACCAGAAAGTATAAACTACTTGGCCTAGCAAGCCGCTTACAATAAAAAAATGGAGATTTTACCAGGAATTCCGGTTTTTAGTTGTTTAAAAAAGTGAATTTCTGGTGTTTCTTTTATTGGTAAATTTTTCATATTGCTTCACTTACTTTTCAAAAAGAGTCAAATTTAGGGATTTTTCAGTAAAATAACAGAGCCTTTCGGAGGATGGGTCCTCATCATTTGCTCAACTAACCAATTGGCTCCGTCGTCTCTCCCGGTCCTTTTAATCAAGGTTTCGTACTGCGAGTTGCAATATGGTCTATTGGTTCGTTTGCAAGGCCAGTTCATTGGGAAATCTTAGAATGAACAAGTTGACTTTTTCACTATCCATTCGGCGGCCACACAGTCATGAGGTTGTTTAGTTAATTACAGAACCTTTTGATGCTGGCTGATTTAAATACCACAAACTGGGTGTTGAAGGAAGTTGAATTTCCTTTCACAGTTATTGAACTTCTGATATTTTGTCCTTTGCAAAAAATAAACCTGGTAACAAAAGCGCATATTTCTTATCAGAACTTCAGATCTGTTTGAAAGGCCAGAATTTATGGAAAACATGCGTCAAAAAAGCAAAATGTTATATTTGCATTTGAGAAGAATTTAATTTGAAACTAATTTAATGTTGGCTTTAGACTCAAAATATGCAATTTATCATTTACGTGTCTGACATTTCTGAAAGATCCTTTTAGTTGCTGCCTCGGTAGGCATGCATGTGGTTGGTCAAATCTGATACCAAAGACGTAACGTTATGACGTTACGAATACATCCTCCTTGGACAATATTTGTTACAGCTCGCGAAAAAACTTCTATTTAGAAACGTTTCAGAACAGAGAAATTCCACGCTGTGCCATTGACGTCAACAAAAAGCACAGCGTGAAACTCTCTTGTTCCAAATGTGATACGATTTTTTTCTGTAAAGTGTTAATTGTTTGTGCAACAAAGCATGAACTGTCTGTACTTGCATCTTCATTTTGGGAACAATAGCTGTTTTTATCCATTATAAGGAAAAGGCATGGAATTTTATTGTCGCAAAATGAAATCAACTTTAGGAACTGATCCATAAATTTATCATAAACAGCTTAGTATGATGTATTCACAAAACACGATGATGTAGTAGAGAAGCTTGAGGTGTTATTACCACAGTGTTTACTGGGCGACAAGGTTTTTGGCCTCTGACTCGGGTCCAACAATATAACGATGTTTGTTGATCTCCGGTCCTCACAATACAGCGATGTGTTTACACGTTAAATACCGAACAAGAGCGAGGTCAAGCTACCCGCTTTACGTCAACTTGTACTTGTACGAAGAATTCTGAAATCCCCAGATTGCCCTCAGCGGCGAACGTAACGCCGTAACGTCGAGTAGCTTGGCGACGTTACGTTCGCGGGTCCAGTGAAATCTGGTTATTTCCTCTGCACGACGTTTTTCCTGGGTTTAAGTTACAGTTTTAACTGCATTTTTAAACGTACAGGTACAGGTACTGGGAAAACGTGCAGCTTGACCTCTCCCGATTTTATTGTTACCAATACACTGGGAAACCCTCTGCTGACCAAGCGTTTCATTTTAAATCCTTTGAACAGGAGCAAAGGTTAAATTGATCAGATTTGCACCTTTTATTCTCAGAAATGTAAGCACAACGATTAGTAGAGAATTTAACATTCCTATTTGGACCAATTTTTATCCATTGTGGGAACGTTAAAAATACAAACAAACAAAAAACAAAAGACTTCCACGCTGTGCTATTCACACACATAAAAGCAGTGTGAAATTCAATTGTTTCAAAACTGATAAGAATTTCAAGCCCTGAGAACTACAAAATAGGAGACTGGAATTAAGAAGGAAAGTTGCTTTTAGTTTATTTCACTCCTTTGGTTTTATTCTTTGGGTGAACCATTAAACTATCGGAATAACGGGACTCAGTGTAAAATTGCTGATTCGCTAAAGAGTAGTACCAATTCAAACTTTTATTTCACCTTCGAACGGAAGAATTCCATGTTGTGCTTTTGATGTGCAATAGTTCCAAGATTGATAGGAATGTCATTCTCTGTCCAAGCTAGGGTTTTTTTTAAATTGTAATTGTTCAAAATTATTGTGTGATATAGTTTTGATTTTATACGATTTAAAAACACGCAGCATGGCAGATTCTTTCACTCTGACTGAATTATTTGCTTTCTGATAATTAAGTCACTATATCCCTTCTACCGCAACAAATGAAAGAAGGGAAGAGTTCCACGCCGGGCTTTTAATGTGTTATTGTTCTTAAACGTATAAAAATTTCATCCTCTGTTATTTTCATTTTACTGATTTGATTTGATCTACATCTCCTCGTGTTTTAATCGAGTGACCTTGACATTGAGAGACACACGAAATGAGAAGCTGTTGAGGAGAAGCTTGTTCTTAGTTACTGAACCTGTCCCACTTAGTAAACCCAAGCAATGAAGCTGTAGAGCACAGAACAATAACAGTTGTACCGATTAATCGTTTGTTGTAATTAATCGACATTTTTGAATCTTGACTATAGAACTCAGAACAGTGACGATAATGTCGATAAATAGAATATGATGTAATAATTATTTATCTATGTAATGATTATTTATTAACTTAGAGCTTCAGGGGTCACAACAGTAACAATTATACAGTTAAATCGATTATTATAATTAACCGACAATCTTTTGGTTTTTATCTGTAGAGGTCAGAACAGTGACGATAACGTTGACTAATCGAATATTACAGATTAATCGATATTCTTTATGAATCTGGGGAAACAAAGCTGTAGAGTTCACAACAGTAACAAATTGAATAATTTATCGGGAATTGTTAACTGATTTTACTTCATAAAATCAATCGTGTAAAGCTTCAAGTTCAAACATTCCTATTTTACAGAACTTTCAATAAATAAATTGAATCTATTGGCGCAATTCACAGATGAAATTAAGCATGTTTTCTTTGCTGAATTTCAATAGATGTGTATAAAAATCGTATTTCTTTTGAAATTAAGCACAGAAAATTTGCTTAATTTCATCTGTGAATTACAGCAAATATCCACTTAATTCGCCATGTGTGGGTTGCTTCCTAATTTAAGACTGAAGATTCCTGTTTTAAGTAACCTCAACAAATCGGGCGAATGTGGAAAAGAATTGTATATTATCGCAACCATTAAATAAAGTGTTTTAAAAGCATCATATTCTGTGAAGAAAACCAATGGGTGTTGGACACACTATCCTGTTACTCAATATATCATACATTCGCCACGGGAATAAAAGGTGTCTCTTAATGCATTTCCTGGATCATATCAAAATAAAATATTTCCACATTTATTTATTTAACGCCTTTTGTTAATCAATCACTTTATGCAAATACATACCTGGGAAACATCAGCAGAATGCATCTACTAATTAGTGGTCGTAATTAGCAGCAATGCGTTTCAGCCAGTGACCCTGCCGATGCAGTCTCAGAAGGGGGTCACTCTCAGGACAGAAAGTGTCGGGTAAATGCTTTCCTACATTAAAACTTTCCCCGTTAAATCAACTAGCCAATTGGCGAAGTCGGCTCTCTCGGTTCTTTTCACTAAGGTTTTACACTGTGCGTTACGATGGACTCTATTGTTTACCTTGCAAGGCACAGTTAATATGGAATTCTTGTTATGAAATTTTATTTATTTCTTGCAATAGTATTTCAAAGACATTTCATCAGATGTGCGTTTCAAATATTTGTGATTATGACTTCGTGCAATTTAAAAATTGCTTCTGCACAAATAAGGATATGTTAACGTATCTATGTATGCAGTGGACCCCCTATTAGGTGAATACGGCTTTTTTCCCACTTACTGCACATCTGGATCATCTAAACATCTATGTGTCCAGAAGGTTATTAGCAAAAGTAGTTCCTGTCTGGGAGCCAATGTGAATATCAACATTTCGACGAGAATACAATTGTGTTTCTAACTTTTCGAAATGGAGATTTTTTTTTGGTAGAATTACTTGCGGTTAGTTAGACAAACTTTTTGCCTAACTAATGCTATCGTGGGTCTGAGATATAAAAATACCATAGCTTATTACTTTTATTTACATGTCTCCATGGTGACAATAAGTAAGACTAACAATATTGAACAGGACTTGATATATATATATCACGTGTGAGAATGTGTTCCAGGCGGAAAGTTGGAGGACAACTCTATGAAAAACAGCATTTAGAAAAGCATTGTACATTTTACGTTTTGCACTGTTTCGACCATTGTGCATTAATATATCACTTTTGACTGCATAACAAAGAGACAATGAGGATAATAATCGGTAAGTCTGTTTTATTTCACTTGAATATAAAGTGAGTAATGTTAAATGATTGCTAAATCACCGCTTGAACTGATACTGATATGGTTAGGTACTTAACACAAATAATGTCATTTAAATTAATGTAGTAATTGCATCTCTACTTTGACAAAAGTAGAAATTACCACATGTAATTGATTGATTGATACAAATGTATTGAAAAATACTTACTCAACAATAGCAATGTTTACTGAACAACAGAAGTGACTTGCGATTACAAATTCAGACAATATCCAGGGCTTAATTAGGTACGCGCAAATTTAGGATGTCTTTACGGTCATCATGCAACTGATTTCAAACAATTACAGATCACGTTGTGGTGAAAATTTCTCAAATAAAATTGAATAATTTATTTTGGTCATTTATTTTGCACATTATGAAAATTCTAGAAATTTGGCCTCGATTTCTAGCGCCTCAATGAAGGTTTTTCCAATTGAAAATTCACCCAATTCACCTAATTCATCTAATTTATCAAATTCCTGAGACAGATTAATTGATGTACAACATGTTTATCCATTCTTCACACAGTTAAATTTATAACAGTTCAGTGAACAATAGCACAAAAAAGTGCAGCATAAAAATGTTTTCTTCTTGGAATTTAATGATACACTTCAACTGCAATAAGAATACAGAACAAAAACGGCAATGCCCTTATTTCTGTAAGTGCACTGATTTGGTTAAATATACTGGAATAAGCGTACTGCACCTACCACTAGCATATCATAACTGGGAGACAAAATGGACCAAAAATGGTTTTGGTACAGCTCCTACCTTATTGGATGAAACCTTTTTATGTCCCAAAAATGAATTTTCATGATCTGCTGGAGCGATTTTACCGAAAATAGGGTTTACGTTTGTGAATCGTAAAATTACTGTAGTAATCCATTTTGCCACAGTATTTTTTAGATGTGACATAATTAATTGAAAAGAAAAATCTCAAAATGTTAATAATATAATAAATTTGGTCCATTACATTTTGACCTGTCATCCCCTTACGTCATGAAATCTGTGCAAACACTTGATAAACAATAAAACAAAAGGTTTGACTGGGACAAGCCTAGTTACACAAAGTTCCAATTGAGCAATATGCATGGGACATACTATAGTAAATTGTATCTTCTCTTGTTCTCATTTAATTTAATGTGGTTTAAAAGCATAATTCCCTTAGATTTGACGTGTGTTCTGAACGTCAATAAAAATTCTAGTGCATCACAAGAAACACTTTTTTAAAACTTGAAACGTTATGACTTTCAGAATAAATGGCCATGCGACAATAGATAGAATTCTTCACCCATTTTAAGAAACTGTTTCAAGTGAATGTAAAGTCAGGGCATTAGACCGTGTATTGCACGGAATTACACAAGCACACATCATGCACTCAAGTCGACACGAACGCATACACAGTGCAGTTAAAAGAATCTTTTGGGTGCGTGCTGTGTACACTTTACATCTCAAACACTCCCCTAAACACATATCAATGTTAATCAGTGTCATACAGAAAGTTTATATGTAAATGGAAGGATGCATTAACACAACATGAGTTATGAAAATATGATCATAATTTAATGACCAACATAGAAAGCTCTTCGCCTTTGTGCAGAGTGCATAGCAATTTGGTACACAAAGAACATTACATATAATGCTTGGGGACAGTTGTAAACAATACCAAATTGCTCCCCTACAGTGTGTCTGTACTCTCAATGCAAATTGATTGCATACTAAATATTTATGTATGTATGTATGTACTCCCACCTTTCTGTATTACGAACTTAACACCAACCCATTCAATAGATTTATATGTTTGTATAAGGGCTGTCATCGGTTGTATTTTATTCATTTGATTATCAATTTCTTTGATCCGTTATTCGAATATATTAGTTTTCTACATACGTTTTTAAAGAATGGCATCATGAATAGAAGCATGAGTCTTACTTTATTCAATAGAGAACACCCAATGTATTTGTTTTTGAAAGAGTGTGGTCTGAATGTTATCACAATATTGAGAATTACCATTGATGCCCAATGGAGCATGCATAGAGGGCAGTATCTTCTAGCACGAAATCCCCATAGAGTGACAAAGTGACAAATACATTGGGTGTTTTGTAATGTTAAAGAAAAATATCCAATAGAATACAAAATACAATACATTTTGTAAGCAGTTTACTATATAATTTTAGATTAAAGGTGGATTCCCTCTGCCAAAACTAAAATAGATTATTCGAGGCTTTCTTCCGATAATCGTTTGTTTCTTTAAAAACCTCGAATACGAACGAATACGGGTATGGGATAGCAGCTCTAGTTTGTAGGTATCCTATGTACATACACATGTATATTTGTCGATCAATGGACAATCACTATTTCCAGGTATTTTTATATGTTTTGAAGTCAACATCCTTGGACACCTTATTGTACTAACGAAAAAGTAGTAAAAAGTAAAAAGACTGTACTGGTGCGGTTTTTTCTTGTGTCGACTTACAGACGTTATCATTTATTTGTACAAATGTGCATACATTTTCTAGATATTTAACGTACTCTATTATTATTTCAGTTTTGATGTGGAGCATTTACATTTCAACAGTAAGTTGTAAAATGGCCCCGTTGCTGAGGTAATTCTTTAAATCATTAATCGTTAAAATAATTTTCATCAGAGGATGCAAGTTTCATGATTTTAAAAGAAAACAATGAGCGTATAGTGCAATTTTTTTTTTTTTCACAATTCCTAAATTGATAGATATTTCGGGAAAGATGTGGAAGGGAATGATGTGTTACCTTTAGGACTTCAGAGAACTCCAAGTTGAAAACGTACTGAATGGACTGTAAAATAACATGGGTCATCTGAGAATCATCTGAAATGTTTCCCAACAGAAAAATTATTTATTGTTCCGTGTCACAAAAAATGTATAGGATTGCAGAATTTCACCATTTAAGTCAATTTTGCAGCAACAGAAACTAATGTTGTCTTGTGATGCGCGTCAAAGAATAGACGTCTATCTTAGAAATTTTTCATTTTCAAAGGATTCAAATTTGATTCCATGGTTTTTTTTCACATCAAGACTTTGACGAAATCGCTGGCTCTGCCTATTCCGGGAAAAAACTTATTTTTCATCCTTAATGGGTTGACAATAGCCAAGTCATTTTTAGGTCCTGGCCTATTGTTAACCGTGAAACAGAGTCCAGACAGGTCTTTTTGTTATTGACTATATACTATATATTATATTGATAGCATTGCTATCAGAACCAATTTCTATCCATTTTTCAGTCTATTTTTCTAAATTAAATATAATACGTGGGAGTTATGCGGGCAGTATAAAGTGGTAATGACAAAGAAACAAGGAAGATAAGACAAAAACTACCCACGACTACGTGTCCGTATTGTCTTGTGTTGAGACTTTATAATATCGTTTTTGCTCGGGACACTGAAATCCTTCGTTTCTGGGCCAACCTCCATTAGTGCGCGTTGGGAGGATCAGATCTAAAGTCAAAATAGTTCAAGATACAATTTCAACAATGGTTTTTAAGCACAGTGCCTCTCAGAGGCAAATTTTATCACTAAGGCTATATGTCTTATACAAATTTCAATTAATGACGATAAAGATTTTCAGACAATAAACTTTCCACGCTGAATACTTAAATCATTTAATTCGTGTAGGATTCTGTCTAGTGACTTCTGGCTCAAAACTTAAGTATGAAATCCTCTTTTCCTTTATTTTTTAACAAGAGTCTCAAGCAATAGAAAGCCAATCTTAAACACGTAAACTGACATTTAGCTACCAAACTTAACAAAAATATAACAGCTTAAGCACTTAACCCAACTGCGTTAACCGTAATATGCAGATCATGAAATTACTATCAAAAGTTTAGCCCCGCAAAAATCGAGTTGAATGAGCTTCAATTGCTGCGGGGCTCTAAACTTTTAGTAATGTGCGCTCATTATGCACTCGAAGAGTGAAGCAAAAGCAAAATACTGTCACCGTAGTGCAGGCTTCCAACTGGCAAGACCATTCCTTTAAACGCAAATATTTTAATATTTAAAACGACTGATATAGACCAGGTAATGCAACTTAAAATTATTGAGTTTAACATCTCTGTACTAGTCTAAATGTATGTCCCTAAATTTATAAAGTACAAGAGTTTAACATCTCTGTACTAGTCTAAATGTATGTCCCTAAATTTACAGTACAGTTGAGTCACAGGTACACGTTGTCCAGTCAAATTTTCGTCACATGCTTAACTCATTTAACAACAAGCATTCCCTCTTTCAGATCGTCACACATCAGAATCCATCCCGCGAATTCGAATTTTGCCGAAAAGACAACAGAATTCTGGACAAACAGGAAATCAGCAAAGGAGGAAACCGAAACCAAGTCTCTGGACTGGAGTTTGAGTGTACTTTCTTGTGTGCTAAAGAAACTCTACAATGAGGCGTCTGAAGACATTAACTGCAGCGGTGGGAGTTGTGTGGTCAAAGACAAACACAGTGGACTGAAAAATGTCTTGCGTTGCTTCAGTCCTAAGTGCTTTGATAAATGTAGAATGTACAGCTATCACAATTGCGTAGATATATGCTTTGGGAATACGTTATTAAAAAAACAGTCAAGCATTGATAAACTAGGTCCATCTTTGAAGACAGTACTTTTGTTCGCCTACGAAATCTTAGGCGTTATTGCTGATGAAACGGACGAGAACACAGTTGATGATGTACAAAAACTGAAGGCTGAAGAGAAGTTAGAAATGCTACCACAGAAACCAGTGGAGGTGAACCATGAACTGTTAGACTTTCAAATTTTACCAACTTCTTTGACGAAGAAAGAACGTAGTGGAAAAGGTGAGGTTACAAAGAGATACAGACTGGGCTTGTATGATTGTATCAGTTCTTTCTGTGGGTCACTTTCTGGAGAAAGTAGAAAATCATGTATCGTCAGTAACTGTCATAGAGTATCACAAATTGAAGATTAATTCTTATAAAACTTGCAATTTTGTTGTAGAGTTACAACTAATTGGAATAAATAATAACAATAGACATTATTTTTGTCATCTCGTAACTTCCAAATTTATACTATCGTTCCAGATCATGAAATTTTAAAAGTTTGGCCCCCGGCAACAATTGAATTTCATGCTGAGCACATTCAATTCCTATTGTTGCGGGACACTAAACTTTTGACAGTAATTTTACGATCTGAATCATCGGGTTTTGATTATTTGATTTTTTCTGATTATTTTTCATAGTTTAAGTATTCTATTTTAAGTGGACCTTCGTCAACTCCTGAAATTTATTTCTTTTTACGACAGTAGAATTCAAAACTGTTTCTTTCACGCGAACAAAAACACGTATTGTTCTTAAATTGAACAGCAATTTCATGCTCTGGTTTAATGGTAATTTATCGTTACCAGAAAATTGTATTAATTGTGTATGTAAAGGTACACAGGGGAAATGTTTTGTTACATAGAGTGCTAAAGATAGAGAATGTTCGATTGGCAATGAAATTGTGGATTTTATTGAACAATAAACTTCGGGTTCTTATGTTTCAAAATATTTGAAAAGATGCATTATTTTCCAGGAAGGACCGCTTAACACATCGGATTTATTGCCCTCCAGGTTCAGTCAGGACAATGCGACGGCGGAAACTTACACTTTCGTACCCTACTGTTCAAATTATTTCAGTGAAATATTTCGATATATCAATTTCCGAAATTTTCTTCCTACAACTGATTTGAAGATAATTTCATTCGTGAATATTTTCCCAAGAAATGTCTCGTGTGTTCATCCGTGTTGTTTTTAAGGCACTATGGAAGGTATTGAATGCAGTGAAGTGGAACGATGGGGAATCCATGACACAGTTATGCTAATAAGGGGATATCCCTTTTGTTTAAAACAGTGTCACCATTGTTCATAACCAAACCATCACAGGTCAAAGGTTAAAAAGTTTAAAATCTGTTATTTTACTCCCTTTGATCAATTTTCATTCAAATTCCAAGCAGACACAAAATACATGTGATTCACTTAATTGTTTAAAACAGATATTGGAAAAATTTTGAAGAGCTAACTTGAGAACTCCAGATCTAAATACAAGTCAATAGAAATTGGTCACTCTCATTAGCTCAGTACTCAGAAAGTATGCTTGATTGGACAGAGCTATTCAACCAATTCTTTATGTGAGCATTCCTCTTGATTTTATATTGGTCTTTTCTGAATCCGACATGACTTCCATACTACCTTAAAGCTTGGCTTCCGCTGCAAATTGTTCACACATTTACTTCATAGCATCAATCACTACAGTACGGGTGTCGAACCAGGAGAAATAGCCTAAGTGCCTGATCGTAGGAACCAGTGCGTGACCATTATGATTTTGATGCTATTGTTTCTCGTATTTCGTAATATTCTAGTTGGAAGGCGTATCATAATGTATCATAATGTCAAATATTGAAAAGATACTCACAATCGGTGAACTATAGTGTTACAGGAATCCTGAAATAGAGAAGAAAAAAATTGTGGAGATTTTCTGCTATTTGTAGATAACATTTAAAATTACCATTACGTGTCAATTATCTCAAACAAAGAGCCGCTCAAAATAGAAACAAGCAAAATTGATGCATGGGCAAATAATTTTGTCTGAATATCCGCCACAGATGTAAAGCTACATACCAAATCCCATTGAAGGCGTGCCATTATCATCACAAAAAGGGAAAAATATGTGGGTTGATCCGACAAACAACAGTAAACAAGGCTTAGCCAATTCAGATGTTTATAATATACATGACGGATTAATGTCTTTATCTTGACGCACATATATGTAAAATCAAAGTGTTATTATCATTATCATTAGACGTCCTACTCAGAGGTTGCGAAATAACTCGAGGGTTCAAAAGAGAACAAAACACGTCTGAGGTGATAACGATAAATATTAATATAAATTTATTGTGTGAAGTGACAAAGAGGAACGTTCATATTTAGAAATATATATTCTATGGTTACCTGCCTGATAAGACACTCAGATGCAATCTTAATTCACCTGCTAAGCTGGATGGTAGGAAAATTATTGTCACCAATAATTGATTGATTGACTTTCTGGCGATGTTAAGAACAATAGAAATCCATGCCTAACACGAACGAATGAACAGCATGAATTTCCACTGTTACCAAAAAAAACCCCCAAAAAACAAAAAAACTTTTCGTGCAAAGATGCAAAATTCCTCTCAGTACACAGAAATCGTATCATTTTGGAAACGAAGAGAACAAAGGAGAGAACGAATTTCACGCTGTGCTTTGGATGCGCTATTGTTACACTTCTGATACCAATTCCGTGTAATGTTTGCTAGCCCTTGTGGGTTGGGGAAAGGAAGGTTATGGACGGAATAGCTTGCTTAGTGTCTCTCCATTGCAATTCAAATTGTATGTTAGCAAATTCGTCATTTTTGCTGTTACAAGTGAAGTGTGTGATAACATGTTGGACTTCCCATAGTAAGCTAATGGACAAAAGTTCATCGGTTAAAAAGATTGATGGAGCAGCACCTGACAGGTCTTAAATATACTGTGCATTTGTATTCTGATGCCTAAATCAGAATCTGTTCACATGCTCAACATACAAATGACCGTTGTACTTAAAATGACTTCCAACTCAAGACTGGTTCGTTTTCAAGGACACAACCACTTGCTATTGTTTCATGTCCCGTTTACTCCAGAGATGTCCAGAGCTGTTATTACCAGATTGCTGTGCTTCTCACGCATGCATTCTGTCAGTTGCTATTGTGGGACAAACTATTTTCAGATCAGGACCATCGTAGCAAAATCATAAGGCCCCTAGTATTTCTATGGTCCATATGGTTTCTGTTTACATTGATTTGCAAAACGTTGATTGTGTTATGTGTGAAGTCTTACACTTCAAAAAATGAAGTGTGGGTACATGTGGACTTTAAAGTGGACTTTAAACTCCAACAACTCCCATAAGGGCCCAACAACTGCCACAAACCTATCCATTTGCTACTAGCAGTGCCAGTCCATAGAGAAAATGAGAGATACAATGTACAAATAATTTATTTTCCCTTTGGAACGGGCTTTGTTTTTTTTGTTAAATCCTGTGGCATTATAATCAAATCTTATTCCTAAATGTGAATATCTTTCATAACAGAATATTTCTTGCAATTATCATTGTGACATTCAAAAGAAAATGATGATCTGCATTTAAAAATTGGATTGTTAAAACTTTTAACAACTCAAGAGTTTTAACGAAAGTCAAGTTACTGAGTGAAGATGTAAGTGTATTTTGGTGTAAACGTGTAATATTTTGTGAATTGCTTTAAACAGCTTTAAACAGTAACACTGGAAAACATATCATGCTATTTTCTACTGTTTGCTTAAAATTACCCCTACCCCTACTTAGGCTATGTAAAGCAAAGAAATTCAGTCAATTTAGAAAAATATCTTAATTTCCCACTATACTTTTTTTAGGTCAGTGACACCGAATGGAATTGACTTACTCATCAGAATATCATCAATGCAGTAGAATCTGCCGTCTTGCTGCATGTTTTTAAGTCGTATAAAATAAAGAGTTCACT
>JBCAUI010254967.1:0-16123 GCA_038406195.1 Haplosyllis anthogorgicola
AATTAGACTAATTAGTAAACTCCATGTGGCTTCAATTTTTTGATTACACAGTTATCAAAACTTGATGAAAAGCAACAAAAATTTGGACCTTTATATCATTTTAGTAACTGTGCAATCAAACAGCAATTTCACATATAGTTTTCTAATTAGTCTAGTTACACTTATTAGTAAAAGGAATTTCTGAAAAACTTGTGTGTTTATATTTTGGTTAAGTGTCAGTGCATAAAAATCGAACAGCAGGTACCAGCACCTCCTAAGGGTGTACGGGTAAATAGAAGGCAGTATCAATATGTGGTATCGTTTGCGTATATGTCCGTCTCTCTATTTTAACAAAAGTCAATTTGGCAAGAATAGCCTGTTTTCAGTAAAAATCATGAAAAAACTTACCATTTATTGCAAATTATCATTAATGAACTTAAAGTAGCAACATAAAAGGTGTGGGGCATTTTTTGATAATTTAGCCTGTACTAGACCTTCGGTAAACTGCATATCAGACTTCAGTAAAGACTTATTTTGCTTACGTTTTGCCTTCGATTTTACAAGAGAACATTCATGGTATCAGTCCTTTACAAATACACAGCGTGACAAGAAATAAAGGAGTTGTGTATCAAGGTATTATATTACGCCATCATATTTATTACATATGTTCCACCTGGGCGGGGACACATCAATTGTAAGCTTAATACTATGGCCTACAGAGATGACATTTATGTCTACAAGATTTTGCATTTAACATAGTGTTCGCTAAGTGAAACCATTAACCTTTCTATGGATCATATCCTGTTTAGAATTTGAAATGTGTTCCACCTTATTATGTAAATACCGTTGATGTGATTATTTGTCAGCAAATCAAGTTCCATGCACAGCTGGTGTACAACACAATGGAAAGCTTAAAGTCAATGTTTTTACCGAGAGTTATGCTATGTATGGTTGGTTGGAAGCATGGGAAATGGCAGGTGGTGATTTTTCAATGTTTTAAGAATTTAAGTTTTATATTGATGGATATTAGTTTACGGAAGTACTTTATGGCTTGACATTTTAAATGTAAGATAATTATTCATTCTTGTGGGAACAACACACGCAAAATGTAGCAAAGTTGGTTGGTTTTATTTCACTTTTTTTACAAATATAAAACTCATGTATTTACATACCAAACTGTCTTTTGACTGATTAATGTTTATTTTATATTTCAGGTTATGTGATCTTCACTTTGCCACACAACACCCATTTGCCTTGAGGGCAGGTCAGCCAATTCTGGACTTTCAACTATTCAGACTCCTGGCTAAAATGCAAATCAGTGTAAGCACAACTCTTTGGCATTGGAAAATTTAGTGTTCCTGTCAGTTCAATCTGTTGTTGACACGTTTTGATTGATGTAGAAATTTCGTTTCTGATTGTGCTCCAAAGCATAAAATCATTAAAACTAGACGCCTGAGCTATGTATCAAAAGGAAATATAAAAATTAACGGCTGAAAGAGTCTGTATTGGTGAAAGGTGTATAACTAATTGAAGAAATGTCATGATGCTGGTAAAAATAAACACTAATGATATTCGTCATGAGTGAGACAAATTTCATGGGAACTTCAAACTGTAGTCGAGACTTAAAATTGAAAAGCATGGATCCCTAACAATGTCTATGGAGAGGTGACGGTATGGTAGGTCAAGACGGGTTTTAAGCATTCGTCCAAAACTGATACTGAAGCCAAACATGCAACATAATGGAATGCCATCCTTTTTCTCTATCTCTGCGTATACGTACCAATTTACTATGTGATTCAAGCGATTAAAACCATCTTCCTCTAGGAACCTGATAGCATACACGCATACATAAATAATAACACGCAATAAATTTACAACAGTTGCCAAGGAATTGGGAGACTGCCTCAGAGCACCAACAACCTAAAGATGACTGGCAGCAATAATATGCCTCGAGGATTAATTGTTATGAAGAAATGCGAGGAATTCACTTCTTCTTACCTTTATGAAGATTATGGATGTAATTTTAAAGTATTCATGTTTACAAAGTTCAGAATTTGATACACGACTTCTGTACCGTTGTTACACACCACATAACACATTCAAGACCTTTTAAACATTGTCAAAAGGAATAGATGATAAACAGTGTCAGTGGTGTTCCTTACATAACCCATCTTTTAAAGGAACACATGTCACTTGCATTTGTTCAGGATATTTGCAAACGTCTCAACCTATTTGTACAGTTCGTTTAAGCTTTAGGTGGACACATCGTCTCAAGTAACACAAACAAATAAACACGAAGTGTTTTTCTATACTAAGTGTTTCCATATTATGTTGTCAAGTGCAGAACAGTGACATTCAATCCTCACCGCTTTCACAATAATCATATGTGTGGTAACTATGGCTGAAACAGCAAATACGACAAAGGACATGGTATCCAATAACAATCCAGTGAAGGGTCCTGCCAAAGTGGATAATATTCGTCAACGGGTGCCACAGAAACGAGAGAGACCACAACGGCTGAAAGGCTATGTCAGCCCGTTTCTGGCAGATAAGGCCCAGATAGATGCCAAATTTGTTCATCTACAATGTGTCTGGCGGGACCTCGAGCACTCAAGACAACTTGGCAAAAAGGTATTTAAGGAGAGACCTGTTGACCACAAACCACGAGGCAAAATAAAGCACAAGGAGGACTACCTGGATCCAGGGGTAACAATTAAACCACCTGGAATTACTCCTGAGTTTAAAACTGGAGTGAGCAGATTGCTGCGACTGGAGAGACAGCTGGATGAAAATGATAACGAGCTGAAAACAACCACTACAAAGGTGGTGGAATACAGGAATGTTGTTCATAAAAAGGATAAAGAGCCTATTGGTTCTGTATTTGCCATTGAAAATAGAGTGCAGAGAACAAATGTAGAATCTAAGAATAAGTCTGATGCAAATACTCCGTCGCAAAGTACTTGTGTTGAGAAAAAGACGGTGACGAGAACGGTTAAACCATTGAAATTAAGTACGAAAAATCTTAGAGTCAGATCCTTTTCTAATTCATCTGATGACAGTAGGGCGTCTCAGGGTCCCAAGCGACGAACAGTCAGTCAGAGGATCAATAGTGAAGCACCTAACACTGGGAAAATAACCCTAACCAAACCAAACTCTCCGATAAAAACTAAGACCGAAAACGGGCAATGGTCTCACTCTGACTTCAGAACATCAAGTGATGACAAAGTTGATCATTTCGACCGAAAAAAGAGGACAAGTGAAAGGGTGAGATCCAAGGAGCAAGTTGTGGAATTAAAGGATACAAAGGAAGAAGAGAAATCTGTTAAACCCTCCGTCAGCAAACAGAGTAGTGAAAGGTCCAGTGAAACGAAGTCCAGCGGAGAGGACATTAACCAAAACTCACTCAAGTCCTTAGAAAATAAGACAACTTCGGTAAGGATACAGCTTGATTCTTCCTTCAGTGAAGATGATCATCAATTTTCACCTGATCAAAGAACAGGCGAAAGAAAGATCTCAGTAAAAAATAGTCGTAATTCACCAAAGTCAACAACCAAGCGCGACAGTCAGAAAGAAACAACAAATGAGACACCAGTGAGTGTACTCGTTGAAAGTGAGTTTGACACTGACATGAACAAATCTGTTCACAAAGAAATCAAGGTTATGTCCATCAAAGCGAATAAAAAACGTACATTTCCCTCTTCACCACCAAACACAGAAAGTACAAAATCGTCCATTAATGACTTTAATGAAAAGAGAAAATTGTTTGAGAACTTGGATAATGTTGGCAGGGATTCCTCGCAGGATTTCAAAGACAAAAGAAAACTTTTTGAGAAAGAGGAGAAAAATGTTGGCAATCCTAAAAAATACATAGCAGCTAAGCTTCAAAATATACAGTCCAACATTCACAAAATTGTGACTGATATAAAACAAAGTAAGCAGGCTACAGGGCATGTCAAGCCTAGTGATGTTTCAAGTCATGACACCACAGAGTCAAACATAGTTACCACGGAAAACACACCTTTAAAAGCGTTTCCAAAGGCTAAACAACAAGGCACATCTATGGAAGATAAAGAGGCGGATAAGCAACTAAAAGTCTTAAAGGACATTAAAACAAGTGCCCAAAAGACAAGTGCTAGCACATTAGTAGCACAAGGCTCAAAAAGGCAAGAAAAGTCTCAAGTTAGCAGAGTGACATCCGATACTAGGCAAGCCATTGACAATGTGCAAACTCTAAATGGAAATCAAAACTCTGAAGGCAAATTATCTGATCTAAAGGAAACAGATAGGGTAACAGTTATGAATAACAAAAGAGCAAGAGACGTGTCTGACAAACAAGATACACAACACCATAAAAATGAAAGCAACACTGGACAATCTAAAAAGAAACATTTGGGGCATTTAACGAGGGTAAATGCTGATAGTGATGATAACGAAAGGATTGAGACGTCACATGAAATAGTACCAGTCAAAGGTGGTGGACGGAAAAGAATAGTGCGGCATAAATCCTCAAAGGGTACAGGCCAAGACCCCGAGGAAGTTGCAACTGACTTACAAAAAGCCCTTTTGACCTCGAAAAAGGTTATAGAAAGACAGCTGACTGGCATACTGGACAAACGAATCGAATCTGATAATCTAGTTGGGGCGTTAAAAAGAAGCATGACCAAGCCAACGGCCAGAGAGAAGGTGGCAGCAGCAACACATGAGATACATGAGCTTATTCAGAATGGGGTAATTCAAGAGGAAAATGGTTCAAAGATATATCAGGTTAGGGTACAAATGGGTCCTTTCACGGGCGACATTAAGTATACTCAGGATGGGTACACAGTGTTCATAGAGGGCAGCACAACCGAAAATCCAATATTCACCAAAGAAATAAAAGTGGAGTTTCCCACACAGGGATTGGATATGGAACTTTTGTCGGTTCATAGCATTGGTTCTGTTGTGGAACTCAACGTGCCGTACCTCTTTGTTCCATCTCAATCTAATGGTGCTGTCACACACGCCCTGGACCAGTACATCTATGATGAAGTAAGTGCGCTCAAAAGAGAATATATGCAGCCATGGATGAACAATGATGCTCCTCCACCTGCTGCTACAGTAACTGAGAACTCCTTAGTGATGCCACCGAGTTCATTGACAAAGTACATGACTGAGGATGATATAAAACAGGCTGAGGAACTGGAGATTAAACCTGGAGAGGAAACCAAAGATATCCTGGTTACCAATCTTGATCCTCCCAAGTCGCCGAATAGTAGACGAATTCCGCCGGTGCCAAAATTTGCCCCTCCCGCCCCTCCGCAGAATGGACTCGACATTCAGGAGGAAAGGTCAATGATGAATGGTAAAAGACCAAGACGACATAGGCGTAATACATCGCAATCGTCCAATGCCTCAGTCTCTTCCTCAGAAACAAATGCCGTTTTTGTTAACAACAGTAACAATAATAACAGCAGCATTCAACATTTGCCAATAGTGGAACAAAGTCCGCGCGAACAAATTCATGTTGTTTCAACCAGCTCTAAATTTTCAGTTCCCAAAAATCGCAAAGTGCACAGGTCAAGGAAAAACAGACATTCTCTTGGCGAAATTCGACACAGCACTAATGGTACAGAATCAATTAGTCCCAGTTACTCAACAATGAATAACGGTGATAACGTTGAAAGAATTGAAAATGTCACTGTAACCGATAGTGCTCCTTCACTTGGTAAGGTAGTTAATGGTATTCAGAAAACGGAAAATCCTGAGTGTAAGACTTTTGTAAGTGATGAGCAAGATATACTTTATGCCACTGATAAAGGCAAAAACAGCTTTAAGAGAGATAGATCTTTCAGACGAAGTGGTAAAAGAAGAAGCCTCAGGAAGAAAGGCAGCAACAATACCACAGATAATAAACAAGCACAATATTCCACAGATTCTTTTAGCGATGAAACTATATCAGATGATGATGACATTCAGTTATCAATTGACAGAAGGTACAAAGATTTTTCAGACTCAACTGATTCAGAATGTGATCGTAATCAAAAGAGTCGTAAACCTCACAGAGATCAACTGCTAACAGTGCCTGATATACAAGTGACAGAGGCCTCATCATCAGGACAAGAATAAAGAAAATTATTGTGAACGTACCACAGGCCGAGTGTCGTAATGCCCTGAGATACACCTAATATAGTGATCTTTAAAGCAGGGTCTGGAAGAGGATACGACTTAAATGACAGACTTTGCATAAATATTTGTATAATTTAAGTTAAAGGTCCTCTCTTTGGAAAAAAACCCATAGAAATTCAACTTGTGAATTGTTCGCCGAATGAATATTAACCATGAATTCACGAAAAAATAAACAGTGATTGTTTTAGATCAATTCCACATGTGTCTAATGAGCATTTTGTTCCTTTAAGAGGCCACTGCTTTGCACTGCCAGATGTTGGAAGAATTCTATTTAGATTATTTATGGAGTGAGTCGTTTTTGGTGGATCATGACCCTGGTTTCTCAATCACTGAATTTCTTTAGCTGGATGTAAAATAAAATTTCATGTGTACTGTACCAAACATGATATTCAATATTATTGTAAATATTCCATCCATTAAATGATTAAGTCATGTTATTTATCAACTTATCATGCAGACTGAATATATCTAGTTGTATTTTTGTACATATACTTTAATAAATGTATAAGTAAGTTTCTAATGTACGTGAATTGCTTCTGTTTGAATTAATCTTTATCACAAGGATTTTCATTTAGATCTCAACAAAATTAAGGAGATTCA
Source organism: Haplosyllis anthogorgicola (assembly GCA_038406195.1). Taxonomy (NCBI): domain Eukaryota; kingdom Metazoa; phylum Annelida; class Polychaeta; order Phyllodocida; family Syllidae; genus Haplosyllis; species Haplosyllis anthogorgicola. The sequence continues at coordinate 6,745 of JBCAUI010254967.1, forward strand.
CTCTATCCAATGACTGTAGAAAAAGGACCCAATTTTAAGGTTTATCGTCTGTGTTAAAAGGGTCATTAACAGTGGAAAGATGAGGATTATTAGTGGAAAACGCCTTGAGTTTTTTCCATAATAGATCTGCTTGTCTATTCAATGCAAAATATAATAAACTACATTAGAATCCCCCATGATTCTCGAATGACAATTGCTTTTACTGCAAGTAAAACATTTCTTTCATTGAAAAGATCCATTTTATACATCGAATCTACTGTAATATCGGATGAAAAATGTTTAACTACAGATTGCATTCATTTAAGAACAGTACATGATATTATTGTTTACTTTGTAGATTCGTCCTTGTTTTGGTATGAGAAACAAATAACTGAGATAAACATCCAAATAAACAACAATTAATCATGAAGTACAGTGCAACAAGTATACCAGAAAGAAATCAAAATATTTTTCAGCGAAAGCTCTGCATGATACAACGCATAGATATGTATTGAAAAGTATTAAATTTCGTTATTTATAGGAAATGTTACGGTTCAAGAATTTACACTTGGCTAAGATCTCAAATGTGTTTGCATCCATTTATGGTAAAAGTGAACATGTGATGACATTACTGAGTGTTTACAAAAAATAGAAATAAATGTCCATTCTTAATAATTCCGTGACAAGATGTCAGTAACACCACGGTCTGGAAACCCTGGGTTGTTCCGTTCAAGATATGTTGCAAATTTCACATTTCCGCCGTTTAATTTCCATTCTTTTAAAAGAAACTTAAATTTTTAGGAATCTCTACAAATATCAGAGAAGGTTTGAAGTTCGTACGGCTGTCATCAATGATTACTTTAACAGTAACGTATCAATTGTACTGCAGCTTATTTCTGATGTTTCCAGACCCTGACAACCAAAACCGTGTTGAATAACAAATCTCGTTCTGCGTTCTGGCTATGAGCTTCCTTTGAACATTTTAATTTTAGAGTCTAGTAAGTGCTAAGGGAGGTCCATTACTTAAAAAGAACATGTCATCTTCACAGTTACATTGCCATTCGCAATAATAAACAAATCGGTGAATGAAAGCATCTCCGCATAAGATTATCAATAACGTGACTTCAACAGATTGTCAGTGAAATAGAGCAAAAAAGGCATTTGTGCGCTTAACTGTACAATATTTATTTATGACAATACTAATATTTATATATTTTTTTAAAGTTTGGTTTTAGCTCTTCCCTTGTACTTAAACAAACTTATTTAAAATCGATTGAAGACTGGTTCCTTGGAAAACTACCGTTTGACAACGGCCTTAAAATGAGTACAAAGAAATATCTGTGTATGATACGAAGAGCAACAAAAGTAAAGTAACGGAACATGCGGTCATAAAAAAGGTAGACTATCCTTTCCGCATGTCCAGTCCTTAACGACTTTGATTTACAAGAATCCTGAAGAAATCATCCTATTTATTGCGGATTTAAAATAATACTACCTTTATTTAGTAACTAAATATCCAACTTTTCTTGGCGAAATCATGAGCATATGAAGTTAACTTTTTTGCTAGTAAAATGCACTTACATTGTCAAATATATTTTATGTATACATCATCTTAATTCAATTAAACCATTAACTAGCAATATACATGTATTCAACTATAAATAAAATAAAAAGTAAATTGTGCATTGTGTAACGTCTCTATTCAAGACATGTATCACAATAGAAGCATGAAAAAGACATTTGCTTGAACACTATTTGAACATTTTTATAACCATTTAAAATATCACACAACCTCCCAACATACTGATTCTTTTCCTCCCATTCCCTTGAGGTCAAAACACTCGCACTGAGAAAAGAAGTTATGTTAGAGTGAAAGAACATTTGATATCACAGCTTGGATGAAAAACAACCCACCAGATCACATGCATCATGCCATTTGTCATGGTCTTTACAATTTGGTCAAAGTTACCAAAGATATGGCTAACACCAAAAGCAGTTGGTACTCAAAAGGAACAATCCTTGTTGTGTCAGAGAAAAATCCTACAAAAGTAAAGAAAAGTACATTAAAAAAGCGAGAGATCTTGAGAACTGCACTTCGCTTTTGTTGGATTTTTTATTTCATTCAACTTTTCTATTATACTTCAAAAACCTTAATGAATTAAATTGGAGCAACAACATTGCTTCCGTTATGTCAAAAGTGTGATTTTTACTTTACATTTGCTTTATCGACAAACATCTTAACGATCCAAAGTCATACCTACACCGAGAGATTTTTTCAAACTAAAAAAATACAACGTACCATTGAATCCGTCATCATTATTTCCTCCGCCGTTGGTCTTGCCGTCATCTCTCGCTGATATTGCCCTCAACGCCCACGCGGTAGTATTCTTACCACAAGCTTGCAAAATTCGGTAAATCTGAAACATAGAGGAACAAAATTCATCCGTTTCTTACGAAACGTAATTAGGTCACATACACAACGGCACACCAGTGTGTAAGGAATAGGTTGTGATTGCTGAGTATCAATCTTTCTTGTCGATTACTGGACACTACTCATTCGCTCATATACTTGGAAAGAAGAGGGCACTGAATTTTTCTGGATTTTCAAACAGCTTCTATTGTTCCCAAACTGCACTATTTTCATGAGGTTTATTGCTGACTGTGAATGAGTTTTGTGAAGTTATTTTTATGCATAGAGCTGCACATGCACACTACACTTTAAAGATGAAAGAAGCTTTTTTCATATCCGCAAATGAAACAGGCAATGCAGTTGGCTCAGTATTGGTCAGAAGAAGTTTATTGGGGAGGCCATCTTTGATTTGTACATGTAAATTTTTTGACACTAGTTCAGCTGAGAGCAATGAGACAATATGGATTGTAATTAGTCACAATGGAAGTGTCACATTCACTACAGGTCTGAATGCTTTGGATTGTGTGACCAGTCAGCTGGAGCCAGTACCCCTATAAAAGGCAAATTCTGCTGACAAATTTATTCATTTCTGACCAAGTCACTGCACTGTATACATCGAGCCGCTGTGCCTTTGGTCCACCTGCTGTGGCCATCGGGTCCACCCCTATAACCTTGTATGGCTGTGGACTGTTCCAGCTCTGAATTGCAAATGACTATGCACGCATAAAACCGGCCAATTAGACTGGATCTTTCATCTAGTTAGATTGGGTAAGCGAAATTGATACAAATCCTAGATTGTTTTGCAACATCAAAAGAAAACCTCTCTGCACCAGTTTGATGACGCACCAAAGGAATATAGTTTATTCACCCTGCATCATGTAGGTTTACATTGAACGGTTTTTGCCTCAAAGTGTTGTAAACAGAGAAAAGTATTATTAGCAACAATAACCACATTTTACGTTTCTTCTTTCCTGTGAAGATAAAAGGAATAATAAATAACTTGTCTCTTTGAGAGAAGAATATTTCATTCAGTGTGAGTTTTCGTTTACACAACAGTGGGTCCACAATACCATGTCGTACTGTCGTAAGAAAGTTAAACGTTCACCAAGACAAAAATGTCACTGGAGCAAACGCCTTCCATCAGGTTCGTCTCACTAATGACGATTACTGTAATAGTTATCTGATATTTAAAGCTGCGGTTCCCGTTATAAGTACTCAGAATTTTAGGAAAGAAAAAATAAAACCCCTTGCCAAGTTGCAAATAAATAATTTGTGCATTGTGTTTAGTATGTTTGACATGTTTGACAGCATATTGTTCTAAATTGCAAAAGGTGTGAATGCCAATTATGTTAGATGAAATGCCACTTTCCAGCTCTCCAGGGGTTACATAAAGGACAGCCTATGCAAATCTTGGTCATTCTCTTAGTGCCTCTCCTAGAGTGAAGACCTCTGTGTGCACATTCCCAATACAAATGATCAATGCTGTTCCCATGACTTCTGGCTGAAGACTGAAGAATGAACTACCCTCTCTCCCCTTTTTTACGGGCCCAGAAAGGGTGGAAGCTCAGCTTTAATGCCCCGCTTAACGCAACAACATAATTAACTGCACATGCGTTAAAGTTTATGAAAACGCGCTGAGGGAGGCTGCACAGTCACGAGCACGTCTGTTTCGGTTAAACATCTCTTGGTCTCTGTTATTCGTGTTGTCATTATGAAGGATCTTGTCTATATTTCTATTAGTTTTACAATGCCTTTGTGTCTTGACACAAATGTGTCTGTAATTCGAGATTCCTTTGAGGATCTCTGACTGTGCTAAGAATATAAATCAAGGTAAACGATGTCAAGTTGTTCCCAGTAGCTTGTTTAGGCAACCTCGATTAAATCTACTGCTTCAGAGAAGGATCAATTCTGCATTCCAAACTACAAACCTTTAACCGAAGAAAATGCCAGGTTCCATTACTTCAGTACCAAGACCAGTGTGTGACGTATTAGCGTACTCATCGTATGAAAAATGTGGTCACATTTAATTATGAATGTTTAATGTTATGATTTAAATGTACATTATTTGTTTTATCAAATTGAAACAAAAAGAAAATACAAATTTGACCTTCAAATGATCTGGACTTTGTCTTTGAGCTTGACCTCACTTACTTGTCAAAAACATTTCACGGTGTGACATGAATCGGCGGATAACTGTAAAATCTGTACACTTTTTGTTGCTGTGACCTTGAACTTGAACCAATAACTTTGGTACTCAGACGCGATAACCGAGGATAATCTGTCTTTACTGTCCATCTGTGCGGCAGGATAAATCCCAGTGACATTAGTGTGAGAGTCAGAAGCGGTTAGAGTGATGATTGAGGTTAGTGATAGTGTTTTAATGTAATAAAATGCCAAGGATGTCATCAGCAGAATTTCATTTGGCGAAATGGTCTCAAAGTATTATGCATTGAGTATGCGGTATTTCTGCAATGAGTTACTGTACAATAGTGACTATGAGTGTACGTTTTGTTTCCACACAACTGAGATAATATGAAAAGAAAAAAGTACGTTGTATTTGTCTCTGTAAACGTTAAGCACTTTAGTTTAATACAATTCAGATCGTAAAATTACTATTAAAAGTTAACGTCCAAATTTCAATAACTCAGCATGAAATTTTCAATTGACTAAGTTATTAAAATTCGGACGTTAACTTTTAATAGTAATTTCACGATCTGGGTTTGATTAAATTTTGCTCCAGAAAAACAGAACAGAAGAACAGAAAAGTTGTAAATTTAACTTACACATAGCACTGTTTCATCAATTCTCTCAGTTTAAATTGTACCTCCAAAGACATTAGACATGCACATCCTGAGTGAAAAATTGTTTGCAACAAAGTTTAAAGAAACAAGAAACATGTCTTTTCACATCCTGTTTTCACAACAACCCTTTTCCGCGTTCCGTGAAACAACATACTTCCAGTTCTATGAAGACCTAAAATTAATCTGGATTAATAATTGATAGAGATTAAACAGGATGAATTATTGCCATTAAGCGCATTGTATTTCCCCGTAGGATTTCACGACCCTCGATGGCTTGTTGTAAGACATTACTGATGGATGAAAACACATTGTATCGTCTGACAGAAGCAAGTGCATTAATTTCTCCTCTTTCACCCGAGGAAGCAAGTCAGCTTCTGACTTGTTTTTTTAGCTTTGTTCATTTGTCTTCTAGCGACTCAGTTTTTTGTCCAATTTGAATAATGTACCTCTCCCTAAACACAGTCACGACACAAAAATCGTATCAAAAGTTTTAACAAGGAACCTTATGACCGCTGTCAAGTGCAAAACAATAACACTTTAAAACAATACAATTTTTAATTTAGTGCCTTTGTACGCATCAGATCTACAAATTTCTTTCAATTTTATTTCAATAGAGTTTCAATAACCCAGCATGATCTTTTATTGAATTTCAACTATTGCGGGACGTTAAACATTTGAATTCAATCATATGCAATAACACAGGACAGGACTATTTTACTATCAAACGTTTCTGAATTTGCAGAAGATTCAGGAGGAGATTTAAATTTCCTGATGCACAGTGAAGAGTTCAAATTGGTTTGTGATTGGATTGAAGAGATTGGGCCGAAATGACAGTTCTCATTCAAATGAAAGAAATGTTCATTCATGGCCTCGATTAATCTCAAGATGGCCGTCTTGTTACCAGCTTTGTGGGACAGTCTTAAAAGCAGACGATCTAACATTTTACTAATACTCGTTCGAATTTCTCTCCATCCAACAGGGCATTGCTTCAAAATCTTATGCCACCTCTATACAGAAATTGCAATTCCATACGATAGTTTGCAATCGCATCGAAAGAAGTTTTATATGTATGCCTTCTATCAGGACATCTGGAGATATTATTACTCGAAGATCCTGAAATTCCCATCAATTTGGGGACATTTGTTAACGACATAATTCTATTCTAAGCTGGTAGTATTCCCTGTTAGCGAATTATTTGTTTGTTTTATGTCCTTTGTTTATTACTGCCCGCGTAGCGACAGCAGTTATGTTTTCAGTCGTGTCTCGTCCCACTTACTGACCTTTCAAGTTGTCTGTCTGTCTGGGCTCTAACTTTTGAAAGCCTAAACTTAACGATTTGATTGTTTGCATGCTGATACATAATTGGAATATCTAGGCCAAGTTCAAATTTCAAGATTACTGTGGCAAGTTCAAGGTCACAAGAGTGAAAAATTAAATTTTAATCTTTCTTCAAAAGCTTCTGACTGACTTGAAATAGAATCTTTTATTTTGGTATGCAAGTAGATTAATACTATATCTCCAATGTCATATGGCTTTCAAGGGCTTGAGCTATGGTCAAAATTAATGTTTTCTGATTTATTTTGTACTCAGCTGTCTCTTCTAAACAACACTTTGTGGAGAGCTGAATTTTAGACACGTTGCAGTTTATCACAAGCTATAATAAACATCTGAGTACCAAGTGTATAAGGTCAAGGTCAAGGTCACAACAAAACAAAAGTGTATCTCAGACTTTTGCATGTATTTTAAAATTACAGCATGTTGCAATTTTAATTTTGAGTATGACAATAGCTGAGTATGTAAGTTATGGTATGCTTTGACTGTTTTCTCCAGAAACTATAACATATGCTTGAAAGACAGGAAATTGCTTCTTTTATTTGAATGGCTACTGTTTTAAGGAGAAATGTGGTAGAAACTTTATTTTCCACAAATTAGTAGCTATTCATACTATGTAGGTCATTACTAAGTACCAAGGTCATTGGCTCAAGTTCAAGGTCACAGCAATAAAAAGTGTACAATTTTTAACATGTTTCTACCAATATGACATATGACAATGCTTGTGACATGTAGATAAGGTCAAGGTAAAAGAAATAAGTCAAGGTCATTTGAAGGTCAAGGTCATCTGAAGCTTAAATCTCTATTTTGTTCATAATTTTGCATGTTTTAACATTCATGGCATTTTATTGACTAAAATGTGAAGCGGGCAGTGGGCCTTCGACTGAAAGGCATTCTTGTTGTAATCTATACTAAGTCATCTGTTCAAGGTAATCAAGCAGGCCGAGACAAGTTCTATTGCCGAAGGAAGCCGTCTTAAAATGGTGCCCAGTGTTTTCTTTGTTTTCCTGGCTAACGAGAATTACCATTATTCAAGCAATTGTAGGTTCTTCTTCTGGGCATGATAAGGACCTAATCCTTTTCACTTCAGGGTGGAGAAACGTCCGTGCTTGCTTGTGAAATGATCTACGCTACAAATTCAGGGGTCCACAGTTTGTAACAACGATTTCCCAATTATGAACCAGATCAAGAAATTGTAAGAAAAAGTTTCGGTCCGGGAAATGCAGGCGTATGTGAAGTGTCGCCTTAAGTTGATTGCAATAGATGTCCCTGAACTCAGTGAAATTTCGCGTCGAAACTTTTTAATAGGTCTCTATGATGATTTCTTGATCTGAATTAGATCGTGAAATTACTATTAAAAGTTAACGTCCGAATTTCAATAACTCAGCTTGAACTTTTTAATTGACTTTCATGCTGAGTTTTTGAAATTCGGGCACTAACTTTTAATAGTGATTTCACGATCTGTAAAATTTATAAATAACAATTGGATACTTAAGAGGAGACATATTTCTCTAACTAGTACGGAGTATATAAAATAAAAGGTTGCACCACATTTACACAGATTTTAGGGGATTTATTCCCAAAATTTCAACAATTTTACCTCCATTCATAGGTACAATGGCGAACAGGAATTGTCCACTTGAGCATCGATGTGTGTAAGGCCCTTTCTGCCCCTAGCTCATGGTGACTTTTAAACATAGATTACCCGGTTTTCCTTTTTGTAGCGCTCAGTCTACGTGTCCAAGTTAATTTCCAAAAGCCTGTAAAGCTGATAAACATCTCAGCATTGAAGTGGACGGTGGGTCCCACCTGTGCCATTGTTTTGGCCTGTTATGAAAGAAAGGAGGTTAAACTCAATACGATGAATCAGGAGTTCTTTGTCGGATACCATTATTCGAACAATCTACTGCCGTGCTTGGCATAATTTAGAGATGTCAACAGGCTGCAAGCTGGCTTGTGAACTTATATTAGCTGCACTTAAATATGCTGCCAGGAGCCAAACTACATAATCACACATTTTCACAACCTGTGAAACTTGTCTATTTACTTTAGTGATGCGGCTTCTTTCTCACTTTTGGAATGTTCTGTTAATTAAATGATGCTTAAGCAAACATAGCCAAGCCAGCCTAACCCGATAAAGTAAGCAAGCTGACATCCCTGTGGCATGAGTAAAATTTCTGTGCTACAGAAATGTGTAACTGATCATGAAACTGCTATGAAATGTTTAGCGTTTTTTTGCTATTACAAGTGAAGTGTGTGATAATATGTTGGACTTCCCATAGTAAGTTTATCGACAAAAGTTCATCGGTGCAAAAAATGATGGGGCAGCACCTCACGGGCCTTAAATCCAATGTATATCTTGTATTCTAATGATGACAAAGATAGTAAATGACAGATCTAATACATCAGGCGGAACGAGGCACGAACAGGAATCAAACCTAAAGTCTAGCAGACCATTACACCAATTTGGTATCATTTTGGAAAGCAAGAGAACAAAGGCGTGAACGAAAGAATTACATGCTGTGCTTTTTATGCGCTATTGTTAAACTTCTGATACGAATTCCGTGTACTGATGTAGCCTGTGTTTGCTTTCGTCCGTTATACGTTCTTTTTCGTTGCAGAAAATGTCTGATTGATCTGCCTATAGTAGATAGATAGATAGATAGTAGATAGATAGTAATGGGTTAACTTCACAATCTGTATTGGAATAACATTAGGGTATTGATTTGATCCCGGATCATTCTATTTTCATTTGAAAAGCCTTAAATCAACATAAATGGTATTTCTTTTAGCCAGAGGAGACCAAATTCCCTGTCCAAAATGGTTCCAGTTGATTTGTTACAGATTTGGTTCAGTG
>JBCAUI010255078.1:0-16116 GCA_038406195.1 Haplosyllis anthogorgicola
ACCAATGAACTGGAGAAGAGCCACACATGACCAATGATCATGTTGGAACCCTACAGTAGCATTTCTCCTTAGATACGTGGTTTCTATGCATATTTCCAAATATGGACAATTAGGACACAATATCCCATGTAACTGGTACATCCAGGCACCAGATAAAGGCAGATTCAACCACCTGTGACTGAAATCACTGAACCAAATCCGTAACAAATCAACTGGAACCAATTTAGACAGGGAATTTGGTCTCCTCTGGCTAAAAGAAATATCATTTTTGTTGATTTAGGCTTTTTATTTAAAAAAGAAAAGCCACGAAAAAAGCCACTTTGCGACAATCCCTTACAATAAGATTGATATGCCTCTTTTATGAAGTATTGATTTACTATCCTTGATAAATCAAACTACAGTCTACCTCAGCAGATCTAAAGATGTACAAAAAACTACTACTGTATTTCGCAAATATTTTCTGTTTGTACTTGTCAGTTTCATTCATGATAATGAAATAACAATAATCAGTCTATTTACATAAACAATGATTATTTACATGAAATTCAATGATACAATTTCCAAGCACACAGTTTAAATCATTCTGTAATATAACTACCAAATTAAGCTATCTCACTGTATGGATCTGTAATCTGTAGTTTGAAAAGATTTGCGTCACAATAAGACAGGAAGATGTCGCCTTAATTTTAATGATCTCAAAGTTTTTTCTTATTGTTGATTGCCGATCGTGTATCATTAACCTTTCAGTTTATCTTGACTTTTGTTTTTTTTCCAACTATAAACTTTCAGATTACGTCAATTTTGTATGTTTCTTAAATTGAAAGGAGATAAGAAACAAAGGTAGAGTAAAACGGAGTGGCAAATCATCCCAAGTCCAAGTCATGGTGGACTTGTGTGTCCCAAAATATTGTTTCTCGCTGTCCACAGAAGAGGGACGAAGACAATTTTCCCCTGTAAGTATGAATGATACAAACACAGTCCAACCAATTGCATTTCATTTTGTTTTCTACAATTAAAGTCACTTTAATTGTTATAAATTGTTCCCAGGTGAAAAACTATAGATTAATCATACAACTTTACAATTCATCTAACTATCACAAGCTCTGTGCGCAAGCGTGATGCGTGAACGTGTTTATCTAGGAAATCTGGCAACATGGCGTCGCATGGAGGGGCTGTGGAAGCCCGGTCAGAACATTTTGCAGAAATGCAGACCCAAAATCGCTTTGTATTTATTTATGATAGGCGTGCAGGAGATAAGGCAGAAATAAGATTTCCAATTAATGACATATCGGACTATGCAAGCTTCTATACACGTGTAAAACAGGTGCGTATTGTCAGCCAGAATTTATGCAGAAGACGTTATCATGATTATGAATTCAGCATGTTTAGTATTTTCTTAACTGAATTGTAAGCATAGATATATATCACAAACGATAAGATTATTGTAATGTATGAACATGGTTTTCGATATTTCAATGAAAGTTTTACGAATTAAACATTGCATACAATCTGCATTATGCATGTACAATGAGGCATAATTTATACTTTTCTTTTCAAGGTGCTCGGAATAGCGGACAGTGAAACCTTCGTTGTCACAACTACAAACAGGGAAGAAATTAAGGATGACACAACCTTTCGTAAGTCGTATCACGTATTAAGTTTGTAATTGTGAAAACCACGTTAAAATGTATCAACTTGTATTCTGCATTTTGACAATTTGGTACAATTCTGTATTTATTGCAGATCATGTGGAACCTGAGGACACACTTTATGTGCTGCAAAATATTGACCAGCAGTTGTCAGCACAGGCACAGGAGAGGGTCAATTATTTGCCACATTATGATACCATCGTAAAAGGTGGAATGTACGAGTACTATGCATCGGAGGGACAAAACCCACTGCGTAAGTTTGTGAAAAATTGTTGATTTGGAGACCAAGATTATACATATTCAATGGAATAAAGTCACCCGTTCGGTCCACAAGTTGTAAAGAAAATAGGCCAATTTGGTTGGGAGAACACATTGCACGTTGCACATAATAATACTGGGATAATCCTACATGCTTTGCCAGAAATGAATGTAGCATATAAATTCCGAGTTTGAAAGATTTCAAATATGTAGACTTTACAAATGTTTGAAAATGTCTTGTTTTGGTATTTCAGCTTTTGCTTTTGCTGAGTTAATAGACAATGCCCTTGCTGCTACAGCTAACAACACAGCAGAAAGGAAGATCGAAGTTAGACTTGTAAGTATATATTGTCATTCATTGAGTGACCTGAGCAGTACATGTACTGCAATAAATATTTCCACCAGTTACTTTAACAATACAGCGCTTTTTTATCTGGATCGTGGTTCGGTTGCGAGAAGAGGAAACTGTGCACGTACTCATGCTACTAGGGTCAATCTTTTTCAGTATGTTGATGAAAACAATCCCAGTAAGAATATTGTGTTTGTGATTGACAACGGCAGTGGGATGACTCCACATCAGCTGAACAATTGGGCCGTGTACAGACTGTCAAAGTTCAACAGAAAGGATAATAAAGGACTTGGGTAACAGTACACCTTTTAACTTATAGCAATTTTAATGTCATTTCCAAAAGAAGTGACTCCAAAATGTTATCAAGTGTGGAGATGGAAATCTTCCGGTTTTAGCCCTAATTCCGGTTTTTGGCTTCTGAAAATACAGTTTTCCGGTTTTTCATCTCTTAAACTTTTCATCTTTCCATGACTTTTCTTTGTAAAATGAGTTAAACTTAGCGATTTTACGGGTTTTTTTGAGGGACGACCATTTCCATTTCTGCAAGTATTTCCAATATGTCTGCAAAGAAATTAAAAACTGATAGTTTCCATGCAGGGGAGATGGAGATATGGACACAAGTGTTGAAGAAAGAGTGGCACCCCGTTCACTCAATAGTGATATATCGTACTTTGGTGTTGGTGGAAAGCAGGCCATATTCTTTATTGGAACAGCTACCAGAGTAAGTAGAAGACAAATGCAAGTGCATTTAAGCGAATATACTGTGGTATAAAGTACATGTAATCGCAATAAACGTCATATAGTGTGAGGGTATGCTTTGCAAGTTTGGTGTATTCTTTATTTTCGAATGTTATAGATGATTACGAAAACTAAGGGTTCCAAAGATGTACACGAGTTAACAATATCAAAGGAGGAGTTTGAACGAAAAGAAAAAAATCGGGAAGCAATTTATACAGGATACATCAGAAACAGACAGGTATGCCGATTTGATATTGTGTTTGAACATGTTACGGTAAAGATTACTTTGTAGTTTGAAAGTGTTTTGGTTGTAGTCTTTTGACAGTACTTGACAAATGGGTAAAATATCCTGAGACACATTAGCACATGAAAAGTATCATTCTAAACTGCTTCCTTAAATTGTGAAGTGAATTAAACTTTAAAATAAACTTTTACCTGTCCTGTGGACACTTCTTAAGTATAACAGTCATCAAGCACATACTACCTTCAAAGCCAGCACCTTCCTTTCAAGTGCTTTTGTATCCCTTTTGGTCCCAGTAGAAACTACAAGTAATTTTAATTTACAGATAGGGGACAACAGTCATGTGAACGGTGATGATGAGTTGTTGAAAGCGTTAATTAGTGAAGAAAGCCAGCGTGAATCATTTACTGCCGTAGTTATAACTGGAATCAACCAATCTCACATTCCTTACCTGAAAAACTGTCATGAAGAATGGACAAGGCAATTAAAGTAAGCATACTAAAAGTTTTCCAAACTGCGTTACGAAGAGGCACATAGCACGAAGAACGTTGTAGCACACACATACACAACTGATCTTTGTGCTGTATGTGACATGTAAAAAGATTATGTGAACTTTATCTTGTTTTGTTGCTGGTAATTTTCCATTGTATGCATTGCAGACATATATACCACTACTATATCCATGGATCAAGTGGCAATACACTGCGAACTCATACGGACAAACCACCAAGTCCAGGACCCTTCAATATAGATATTACTGTTAGTATACTTGTTTCATGTTTTTTTCTTTCTATCAGCAGACAATTTTAATGATAGTTCACGCTTAGTTGCTATAATCTTGTCTGTATCACCAGTCTTTTCCCAAAGTACATGTATTTGTAAGAAAATGACTAATACATCTTATATATCTCCAGGTACACATAACGTTTGGAGGTCGCCAAATGCAGCCAACGAAAGTGATCAACCTGCGAGACATTGATGACGATATGCAGGTAACAACGTCATTTTTGTCATTTATGATGGGAAAGAATTTAAAAGAGTGGAAAACTCGTGGGATTTAATTTCATCTAGGTCATAGAAAATATATCCTCAATATATCCTTGAAATTTAACAGTAACATTATTTTTCTCTATTTCAGACCCAGTTTATCCACAGAGCAACGTCGACGTTTGAGTTCAAGGCAACTGTTGAAGGCACGGGTATCGTGGAGGGAGTTCTGCGCTACCATCCGTTTCTCTATGACAAGGAAACTTATCCCGTGGACATCAATGCTTACACAGGTGGGTGAAGGAATGTTTCATTTGGTCATACTGATGACAAGACTAATAAGCCGTGATTGAGATTAAATAATGACTCGTTCAAAGAATTGTAGTCAGTTCATCAGCAGAAGTTCGAACATTAAACTAGGAAACTCTTTCTTCTACAGATACTTGTCACAATTATGTTTTACCAATATCACTCTACTCAAGACACTGCAATATAATATTTATTACAATATTCTTTATCAATAGAAAATGACCCAGAAGATGATCATGATTACACACCATCAGATACACGACCTGCTCGTGGTAGAAGACCTATATTTGAATGTTACTGGAATGGAAGGCTAATCCCTTACACCTGCATTCATGAGTAAGATCACTTCGTAATATTTATTTTCAAAGATGATTAGAGTTTTATTGCATGTGATACTCAACACAAAATATTTTTGGACCACAAAGGAAAACAGTATTTATGGTTTGAAACGAGAAGTAATGTTATCTTTTAATATAGATTTGAATGGTGTGCTGCTCCCAAAAAGTCCAGGGATATACCCATGGAGTGCTTCAATCGAGTGTCGGGTGTATTGTGGACAAACGATAAATTCCAGGTGTCGACAAACAAACTTACCTTCATTGATCTGGAAGTAAGGCTTCGAGACAAGAATACAGCATGGTCTAGAGTTATCGGGAAAAACGTAAGTGCATTGTGCTATTGTCGAAATGTCGAAAGATATAATTTCATTTGTGTAATTTCTCGACTGAGTTTATTTTTTATAAGTTGACTATGCATTACCTGCTGCTTAGAGAAACTACTTCTCCAGCACCGTTTGTTGAATGCAATGTTTGTTTTAAATATCAGTGTATTGTCAGATAGTATTCATTGAGATTCCTTTTGGATGAAAGAGCAAACGTGTGTTGACAGTCGATTGCTGCACAAACGGCGGCAGCTAATTGTTAATTTGCTGTGTTTTGGTCAAGTTCAGCATCTAGGCGGTATACATATCACATGCAACTTGCGTCACATTACATGTGCAATATTGTGGACTTAATTACTTTAAGCAACATTTGCCACTTTGAATATGTCGGTAAATTATTATGAATACTAGATGGAACCCGTCCATTGGACGGGAGTACAAAAAAAGAGAGACAGAATATATTTATGCACTGTCTGAATGTGTGTGTGTGGAACAAATGGGTGAGCTGCACTGTCAGGATGTGGCAGATGAGCAGCTCCCCCAAGGATGGCTCTGGCAAGGCATCATGGGATTGTAGCTCATTAACATAATTTATGTCTGGCAATGGGGACACCTCATTGGCTGTTGGAACGTGACACTTTTGCCTCTTAAATTTGTTAGTAGTATGATATCAAGCAAATGTTAACTTGAACATCATTGATTCCTCAGACACATGTCCTTATTCATAGTTCAGTTAAATAACACTGACATTTTCGGGTTTGGTGCTAACTGTACAATTATAGCCCAGTGAGCATGCAGTAGTTTCAAGAGGAACCTCCCATTGCTACAAATGAGAATAACCCGAATTTACTTCCAGCGTACACATAGTGTAGAAACTGGTCAAAAAAGGACACCAGTAAAGAAGGTACACAACTTGCAAGACCTGTTCAGGAGTTCAATTTTTACACTGCCTAGGTTTATTTGAAACTTAGTAAAACAAAAAAACATGTATTCGGCAAAAAATTTCTCGTCGTGAGTTCCTGTATTTAAATTGAATACACACTTGTTAGATAATTTTCTTTCCAATATACATGTAACTAGTCGGTGTCAAAGCAAATGGGTTACGAACAAGGAGCTTTAACACATTATGCTACAGTTTCCTGTATTCCCAAAAACGGTGATAATTCGGTTTTGTTCAAATGATTTATTGCACACACAGGTTTATTGGAATGCTTGCGTATTTAAACATTTTATACATCTTCATGGAGATGTTTGAAGAAGGCATATCAGAATGACAGTGATTTGTTGAGAATTGTATTTTTTTTTTATCAGATTGGGTTATTGTAACTAAAATTCAAGTTTTGCTCTGCATTTATCCCACAATAATTCAAGTGTTTTCTTGTCAAAGTATTCATTGCATGCTATAATTTTATTGGCTCTAATTCTTTACAACACCAATTTTACCGTAGGAATATGGGACATCGTTGACTATGAGATCTCCGGCTAAAATTTACACGGTAGTACAGTATAATATACACCACTAATCACTTTGTGTTGTACTAACCCACCATTTTAAGGCATCTTACATTTCCCATTATGTTTTCGTTTTTGCCAATGCGCCAATCAAATTGCTACTTGTTACTCGAATGATCAACAAATGAAGATGCCCCTTTGCTTCGGTAAGCATACCACCGTAAATGATTGCTTGCAATAAATGTACATGTATGGGCATGTGGAGCCAAAAAGCCAAAATACAATACGTTTTATCTTAATTGTATGGACAAGCTTGCTAAAGGACGTTTTGTACATTGATTGCACAATATTTCTACGTTTCAGTTCTTTACAGCTATTTTTGTACTTTTGATATATGTTTGTCAGATTGATGTATACGTTGCCTGTGAATATTGCTTATTGTACATGTATGCTCAGATGAATGGCGTGAATGTTGAGAAGATTCATGAATGAGGTAATAAATGTGGAAACAAATGTTACCGTGATTGAATGATAGATGTTGTATTGATGCGTTATTAAATGGACTGTTCATACTTTGCTTTGCCCCAGTTGTATGGGTGTTTTTCTTTGATAGACAACAAGAGCTAATGAAAAATCAAAATTAATGTTGTTTCTCAGCAAGTGGATGTTGCAATCTTGAAAGGTTAGTCAGTCGAAGCTGGACGCATTATTAGCAGAGTGTGTGAGGTTGTTGTGTTCTATTTGTGCAATAAATGGAAAATGATAATGTTGCTATAACTATTTATGTATTGTCACATACAGTAAAACATTTAATTGAAAGCTCGTGTTATTTCTTTCAGGAAAAACGTACGGCTGTCGACAGGGAGTTCTATGCTTGGTTAAAGGAGTGCCATGAACAATGCGATAAACAGGTACCATTTTTTATAGTTAATTGCACATCGTTGTATTAATGGAAAAGAGGTACGTGCTGATGTTGTTGTAACCTTGAATATCCATATATTAATATTAGCCTTGTGTCCACGCATTCCAACATACTTGTGCATTTGCAGGTGAAATTTTCTCAGTATGCGGGAACAATGATGAGGCCGGAGCTTCCCAAGTTGCGCCAGTCACCATGGGCTGTGTATGGCCAGATCGAGTGGGATGGAAGAGTCTTCAAGAGAGGGATGTTGGTAAGTGATAAAAATGCCAGTCCTTTATGTAGCATCTTGAACAGGGTTAAAGGACATAATTAAGTAAATGTGTAACAAAGAACAAATAAATAAATGTACTTCATTCCCATGGTGTGGAATAATTCTTTAGTGTGATATGGACTAATTTTAAAATATTTCATCTGTTTTGGTACAGGTTAAGATAACGAAAACAGTTCCCTATTTCTATGGAACAATAAAACGTTTTCTGTTGTATGGTGATCATGATTGTGATGTTTACGCCACTGGTGGGGACATCGAAGTTGTACAGGTACATTGTGCTGTTTTGTACGTTTCTTACATTTATTGTACATATGGTCTTGCCTTCATGCTTATGGTGGAGGAGTAATATTGTAAAAAACATACTTATAGTTTTTTCATGACTGTAGGAACCTAGATCTTTGTATGATGAAACAAAAGCAGTGCCACTGAGCAAACTGGACCGAACAGCCACCACGGTACAGATACGTAAAGCTATAGAGGAGGAAGAAGCTAAGTACGAAATGACAGATAACAGTATCAACTGTGTTTTCAGTATTTTAAATTTCAATCGTTTTAAAATATGTGCCCAAAGAAATGGAGCAACAGTAGCATATGACATCAGAATTATGTCAGAATATGTGCGTTTTTTCCGGGGAAAATTATTAAAACTTAAAAGCTTGCAAGTAGTTATTTTTTCACCTCGAGAAAGTAACAGATTTCTTTTGTTCCATCACAGATTACCAGATCATCTCATTGTTAGTTGGCCAGAGGGAAACGAGGTGGTAGAAGGAGAAGAACGCCAGGCAGGACAAACTGTTGGTGCAATCAAGGTTGAAATATCCAATAGGAAAGGAGAAAAGATTAGCAAACTGCCAGCAGCTGGTCATGTAACTGCCAACAAGAAGCTTTTGGTCGAGTTGAAATTTATCTGGCATTGTAAGTTTTGTTTAGGAGCGTGTATGCTTCAATTCTTTGAAATTATTTACAAGTAAGAGAGTGATTATATCCATAGTGAGCATAATTTGTAATTTAATGTATGGTGTCAAAATAAATAACTATGTGTTTTTGTCACAATCTTAAGCCCCAAATGGTGACAAGGAATTGGCATCACACATCTCACAGCATGGCAAGACCTGGCCGTACTGGTTCAGAAAAATGGGTAAATGTATGGAATTATAGTGAATACTGTACAAACAATTTCTTTCAATGGAGTGGATAATAACAGCTTAGAGTCTCAATGTGTCAAGACTTAATGTACATTTACCAAATGACTTTATTGCAGAGAATGTGCGTAACCTTGGAAAGCACACCATTCAGTTGCAAGTAGTTTTAAACGAGTCGAACAGCGCCATGTTTGCAGATAAACCACTGCCATCAAAACAGATCAAGTTTACTGTAACAGGTACGTACACATGTTCACACTATTTTAATCCATATGCTGAAAGTTAACGGGTGAGCTAACCGAAGTTGCTATTTATTTAACTTATTTTATTTTAATGTATTCAGTCAATTTTCCATATTGCAGAGGCTGCAGCAGAACGTTTCACAATCGGTCTCATGGATGGCCCATTTAGAGTCGGACAGCCCTTCTCTATCCCTGTGGAATTCCATGACGAATACGGCAACTTAACTAAACCGAACAAGGATATCAAACCGGAGCTGTCAGCAAGGTAAATACATGTGCACTAATTACCCCAGTTTAGGATGTGAAATTTATTATATAATAGGATTATTAGACATGAGTGACCCTTGCAGATGTGTATTCATAATACGAAAACTTAACTTGTCATGTACATTTGTGCAATTTGTAGTGGCTTGGATGTATCGTATGATGGTGTTCACATCAAGGGTACAACACTGACTATCAAAGGAATAACGGCATTGGGGGAAGTCAATTCGAATGCTGGAACTGTAAGTTTTATTTTAACATTGGACAAATGAATGTTTATCACTGCCGCAAGTTTATAATTTTTGGCTCATTTGGGCCAAAGAGGCTATAGAATCATGAAGTGTCCGTCGTCCGTCGTCATCGTTGTCGTTGTCATTGGTGTTGTTGTTGTCATCGTCGTCTGTGCACAGTCATTCTGAGCACACTATTGATCATAGAGACTTCATACCATACAAACATATGCACCTATGTCCCATCTCAAAGCCTAGCAAAAATTATGTTCCTGTGACCTTTATTCTGAAATTGGCAGCCATATTTGTATTTTTCTTTGAACCTTATTTCTGGACACACAGTTAAAGATAGACCTCATATTTTGTAGTCATATGCATCTATAAACCCTCTTTATTTCCTGTGAAAATTACATTGATACTGCTTATATTTCTAGTTTGACAGTCATATTTGTGGGGGTTTTTCATTGGTCACATTGGAAATTTGATCTTAGACATTTTGTATCCATGTGATATTGTGACCTAAATTGTCTTAAGTATTTTAATAATGCCAAATGAGCTCAGGTCCATCTGGACCAATTTTTTTCATATTATCCACGCTCGCTTTGTAAACCATTCAAGAATCTAGTCACTGAAACCTGAATAAAGGGTTGTGTTCAAATGTTTGTTTCTCATCCTTCTTTGAGTTTTTTGAGAAAGGAATCCTTCTTTGAGTTTTTTGAGAAAGAAAGTTCCTTATCTACAAACACTGTTGCCGGGAAAGCATGGATGTTCAGGCAAAGAAGTATTAAAGTCGATAATGCATTGCCGTATGTACAATGAGGAAATATTTATGTCGTCGGGTGCAACGCCTAATGATGTTCCAAGTCGCAAGAAGAAATAATCAACACCGCCATTTTACTTTGAAAGAAATTGAATTTTATTTGAATGGCCAATTGAAATCGAATTTTTTAGAAAGGCGTCACGGCTGAGAATGTTGTTGAGGTTTCCTTCAGTAATGCAAGAATATTTCATAATTTGTCGCAACCAACCTGAAATATGTTAAAAGTAAAAAAACCGGTCACGAATTCAAATCTCTCGTACATAATAAGGAGGTGTTTAATTGCATTGGTCACAACCTCTTTCACCTGGTAGTGATCATGAGAACACAAAATGCAGACACATTTAGATACTAAGTCGATTTTTTACTCACTGAACATCTATATTTCTTGGCATTTTCATTTACAATGGAGAGAACCACTTGCCTCTTGCTGACTGTTGACGCTTCAGTTTACCACCAGTAGTAATAGTAGTAGTCATAGTTATAATCATAATTGTAGTAGTATTCATACCAGTCAGAATCGTAATAGTTGTAGTAATATGTGTCATAATAATAATAATAATAATAATAATCGTCAAAGTCGGAATAACTGTCATAGTTGTAGTAATAATAGTCATAGTAGTAGTAGTAGTAGTAAAAGAAGGGTGGGTACAAATACTCTGGAAGTTCCGGAAAGTCAGAATCGTAGTAGTAGTCATAGTCGTAGTAGTCATAGTCGTAGTAGTAGTTATAGTCGTAGTAGTAATCATAGTAGTAGTAGTCATAGTCGTAGTAGTCATCGGGTTCTAGGCCACTATTGTAGTAGTAGTAATAGTAGTAGTAATAGTCGTAGAAATTTTCAGGCTCCTCGACTGGAAGTTCTAGATCATTATCGTAGTAATAGTAGTAGTAATAGTAGTCGAGGTCTTCAGGCTCCTCAATTGGAAGTTCAAGATCATTGTCGTAGTAATAGTAATAGTAGTACAGATCTTCAGGCTCCTCCACTGGAAGTTCTAGATCATAATCATAGTAATAGTAGTAGTAGTAATAGTAGTAGAGGTCTTCAGGTTCCTCCACTTGAAGTTCTAGATCATCATCATAGTAATAGTAGTAGTAATAGTAGTCGAGGTCTTCAGGTTCTTCCACCTGAGGTTCTAGATCATTATCATAGTAATAGTAGTAGTAATAGTAGTAAAGATCTTCAGGCTCCTCCACTGGAGGTTCTAGATCATTATCATAGTAATAATAATAGTGGAGATCTTCAGGCTCGTTCATTGGAAGTTCTAGATCACTGTCATAGTAATAGTAGTAGTAATAGTAGTAGAGATCTTCAGGCTCCTTCACTGGAAGTTTTGGATCACTGTCATAGTAATAGTAGTAGTAATAGTAGTAGAGATCTTCAGGTTCCTCCACTGGAAGTTCTAGATCATTATCGTAGTAATAATAGTAGTAATAGTAGTAGAGATCTTCAGGAGTTGAAGGCTCCTCGTAATAGTAATAGTAATAATAGTAGAAGTCATCTGGGATTGAAGGCTCTTCGTAGTAATAATAGTAGAAATCATCTGGTGTTGGAGGGTGTTCATAATAGTAATAGTAGTAATAGTAGAAGTCATCTGGAGTTGGGGTTTGGTCGTCGTCATAGTAGTAATAGTTATTGTCATCTATGTCTTGCGGATGCTCGTTGTAGTAGTTGTCGTTATCGTCCGTATCGTCATCGTCGTAGTCATAGTCGTAATCAGGCTCGTGATAGTAATAATAATAATAGTAGAAATCAGGAATCTCCGGGTAAATGGGAATCTCTGAAAAAAGAGGTGATAAACGTGTAGAATTAGGCATCTGATGTACGACACAATCTAACGATTTACTAACACTTCCCATTTTTGTTTATTATCCAGTGCTGATTATGCAGTGCAGTGTTACTAATATTTTTCTTAAAACTGGAAAATAGAAAATACTGTACAAACCATGATCAAAATGACATGAGACTGCGGCATCCTCTGCGTGCTCACAATTATGAAGAGCTTCGAATTCACAATGTCCGATATTCAGTTCTGTTCCGTGACACTGAACTTCATCTAGCAGAATGCCACCGCTTCCTTCACCGTACGTGCCAGATGTCACTGCCTCTCCCCAGTCGAAACCAAGCATCTTACATACAACACTGCAAAATAAAAGTAGCCCATAACTAATTGTCTAAGAATTGAAAGTGCTAGTTACTTATTGCAGTCCAGACTATATATTTAATGAATTTCTTATTCGGAAATTAGGGTTTTTAAAACCGCATACATGGCTTCGGACGTTCATCTTTATATGTTCAAGGCGGTAATGCATGAACGGTCAGAACCATGGCTTGCTTCGGATTGTAGTAAGCTGGCGCCTTACATTCCGAACAGTGCGTCTGCATCCTTGTACACTCTGCTAGTTTCAGTTCTATACCTTGGTACAGTAGATTTGATTTAAAGGACTCGCGCAGCCTGATGTCTGATCGAAGCCTGCAGCCTTTAGTTGAATAGTTGGTACTTTAATCTAAAAATCGTTTGTGGTATAAACGAAAATCTTGTAATTTTTCAACCTTATCGACACTCCGTACGCAATTTGTGTGCTGATATATTGTATATCTGAAGAGCATACTGCCTAGTTTTGCCACGTCCTTGACAGGAAAGGGAGCAGTCTGCCAAGGCGAATGACATTCATAATGCACTGGGGGTCTCTGATCCTGAGTGGTGATCTGCAGACTGCTATAGCGCATATAAAGTGCCATTATGCATGTATACCCGGGTCTCAACTAGTGCAGTTAAGGCTTACGTTGCATCATTCTCATCCCAGTAGTCGTCACAGACTGTTCCCCAGTTCGCTCCATTATCGACGGAAACCTCAACACGTCCAGAAGTCACCTCCTCGTCATCTTCACATTCCTCGTTGACAATACGGACATCAACCCCTGCAAATAAACGAGACAACTCCATTGTTTTTGACTGGCGAACTTCTAGTTTTATTGGATTTAGTAACTCGGATGAAACATACTAAATTACTGTTCTATGTTTGGTTACTGATTGCGGCAAATATAAACGGGTTAAATTACTGTGTGATTGTAATACTATGAACAGAGGGAGGTGTAAGGTGATTTAAAAAAAAGTCCCATGCCGTCTGAAACCAATGTCAGTAATACTTTGGCGACTTGGTTCATCTGAATTGTCACAATGTATTTGTAGGACCCAAAAAGTCGACCGTTGAAATTATGCATGCATAAATGCAGCGTAATCGAAAAATTTTAACAATATAGAAAAAGTTTCAAATTGTAATGGGTATTACCGTCACAGATAACAGCTGCATCTTCGAAATGTTGACAGTTATGTACACCCCAGTCGTGAGAATCGCACTCGGAAAGATTAGTTTCATCACCGGTACACTGCACAGTGTCCAGGGCTATGAGCTGTGAGGCATATCCTTCCCCAAAATACGCGTTGGTGTAAGCGCGACCACTGTTGTAGCCTAGCTGGCTACAGACTACCCTAAAATACCAAAAAATGTATACGTTATGCTCGGCATTAAAGTTCAGTAGATGGTCCGACATACATACAAAAGTCCGATAAATGGGAATGAAATGTGTGCCATGCATGAATATTGTGTGGTAAAACAAACTGAAATTTCAACTAATATCTGTGACATGATCAAAATATAAAGGTCCCAAAGGTCCCACAACTAATATCTGACATGATCAAAATATAAAGTTATCCTACAAAGTATGTGGTTTTGCCCGTGAAAGTGAATAGAAACTAAGTGGACTGTCTTTTAAGTTCATCATCTACTTGCGTAGCAGAGTTATCATCCCAGCTGTCATCGCAAACAGTTGCCCAAGTGAGTCCTTCGTCATTTGACACCTCTACTCTTCCCCAGGGAGCGTGAGTGGCATCACCATTTTCATCCACAAGTCTAACAGCATATTCTGTCCGTAACATGTAAAACATTAAAGTTTTATATTCTTGATACGTTGGAGTCACTAACTGGGCTTTGCAGCCTTTAACTTCACTGCAAACATTCGATCAAACCTTGAATGCGTGGTGTGATCAGCTTGAGGCTGTGAAAAGTCTGAAACTAGAGCAACCTACATCCAACGCAGGACCGACCATTCAGCACACACGGACCTGTTCGGCCAACCTTCATTGGTACCAATTTTACATCTTGGTATACATGTACCCTGCATGTCAGAGGAGTGAACCCAAGCCGTCGTGTAGCAGAGTTGCAGACTATAACTACACTTGTCCCCGGATATATCGATATTTTTGGTGCGGGAAAATAGCATTGATATAAGCGGGATATCGATATAAGCAGAACAATTAACATGAGGGTCTATTAATTTGGTGCGGAAAAAAGGTATCGATATAAGCGGGATATTGATATAAGCGATATCGATATATCCGGGGAGGAGTGTACTACACCACAAGGCACACAACATTGGACGTTTTGTCCAGATTCAATTGGACAAGTAAATTACATGTAATGCTACTGTACCACAGGATGTAATGTTCCTTCGTCTCTTCATTTTGTGAACAAAAGAAATTCACGTTGTGCTTTGAACTGTACAGGGCGCGAAAATCGCAAAGCTAAATTCATGTTCAGCTCATGATTTGTATTTGTCGACTGAATTTGAATTTCGCTGAAGATAAATGCGAGTGTTTTCGTGCTCATTATTGTTAGCGATCGCGTATCTTCTTGTAGTCTTACCTTCGTTAGCACAGCCTGATTGGCCACCAATAACCTGAAAATATACATTTGTATCTTTATCAGAACAGAATAAATTTGCAACAATTAACGGGGAGAGAAAAGTAAAATTGTATTCCTTTTTTAAAGAAAAAGTAACGAGAAACCTAAATGCCCCCTTCACGTATGGGGGTGCGGGTCTTTTTGCGTAATTTTGGCGCATTTATGGATAAGCACCTGTAAGGTGTCAGAATTTCCGAAAAGGCAGCAATCGAGGGGTGAAACTTGTAAACTTCGCAACTTTATTGTTGAACCGCTCTGAAATATGATAAGTTATTTACGTACATACCATTCTTAACGTTGGTCAGAAACAAGGGCAATTTGCAGACAAAATACAGAGTCGAATATATTACACTTAACTTATAATTAAAATAGATAAACCTATAAATTTATAAAAATAAGTGTGTTTACCCACCTTCAGGGATAAAACCCTGAGCACCAGCAACCACAGGACCCGTCCCATCTTTTCGAAAGAGGGATCAAAATGTACGATCGGCGATACTTATCATTTTCTATCACACTGTTTTATTCAATATCAATAGAACAAAACACCTGCAGTCCAGTGTCACATTTGAAGCCACAGTAAATAGTGTTTTGCTACTGTTTAAACTGTCCACGCCCCAGAACTGTTCAGTTTTGATGCTTCGACGTCATCAAAAAAGGGTAAACGAGTAAAACTACGATCATGGTACATAATAAAAAAAATCTAATAAAGTACCGTATTTCGTCAAATTGGGGCGCATGCACGATGGACCAATTTTTGGTATTGTAGAGAAATGCTTAATTACCATACAGTAACCTATTAAATAATTTTAGAATAAATATTACTTTTGTTATTATACAA
>JBCAUI010255189.1:0-16116 GCA_038406195.1 Haplosyllis anthogorgicola
TAAAGTAATAACCATCGTAATGCATCATAGACCTACGTCACAGGATATGATGCATTTCCGTGAATTATACAACACTATGACGCTAGATCTTCGTACATTCACAGTTGTGCATCCTTTGCAATACGGCTAAAGGCCGTAGAAACTCTACAGTTCATTTTCATAACCTTAAATAACACAGCACTCAAAATGTAATGCATGCTCTTCCAAGAAATTGATGCGTTAAGCATTCTGTTTAGTAATAAACCAACATAATTCATAACGTGATCCTAACATAACAACATGAATAACTGCACTACCAATAAAGTTTACAAAAACGCACTCATCTTTAACCCATTAGGTATTTAGTTTCATTTCAAACTTCTAATCCTATCTTAGTAAATTTATATACTTCGTCACATGAATACCTCGCTTTTACACCGCAACTCGCTCTGGTCAAAACCTGTACAATCTCTTCTTCTTGCCCGCCAGGCATCAGAGAAATCATCGTAAAATTGCCAGCTTTCTAAGGCGAATTACTGAACCAATTTGTGAATCTTGGTGAGAGAGAAAGGTCATGTTACACAGATATCTAATAAAGGGTTGGAATTAGATTACGGGATTTATAATTAGACTTTGTAAAGGAAATTACTTGCTTGTGAAGGGTGTATTTGGTTTCTAACTCTTTATCAGAAGTTGCCCATATCAATTTTTAAAATAATTTCTACAGCTGTGACAGAGTGCAGTTGACCAAATACTAACTTTGTCAAATTTATAATCAGAAAAATACTTCAAACGGTAAATGTGAGATTATTTCTACTATTGTGACCGTATCAGATAGACCTGACTAAATTTACTTACAGGATAGAACCTGTGAAATCGGACCTTGTGAACTGTATCATGGTTGTGACATGGTCTGTCACCAAAACGATTAATCTTGGAGATATATGGGCGATATTAAAGGGGTCCTAATGGCAATGGATATCATTGCATATAGTTATGTCATTATGACAGATAATTTTAATTTCCGGCCAAGCTTTGCCTAAAGTACATTTGCATTCCACAATAAATATCATTTGATATGGACAAACACGTCTACGAATTTTAGAAATATATACAAAAAGTGTACAGATAGGATGGCGTGGCGCATCGAAAATATTGTCAGTTCGCTATGAGGACAAAATTCACCAGGAGGTTACAAACAAAGTTTCATCAATAAGATTCTTACAAACATGTCGTGGAAAAAATCTTTCTTTCATAAAACTAATGTATGGTATAAAATTATGAGGTTAATTTCGGCAATAGCATAGAAGTTGATCGTGGTGGCTCCATTATTTCAAGACAAATCTTTCTGTACAAAAGACTAAGATGATTGACCAAAGTGCGTTATTTATCCTTGATCTCAATACAAGAGGAATTGTACCCAGTGCTATGATTTGAATGAAGTGTAACCATCGTTATATATTTACCAGTAACTACATTTATTTACCAATAAATGTAGATCTTCTTCAGATCATTATAACCTACGCAAGATTATAATATTACTGGTAACAAAAATGATCGTTACGCAAATACTTGAATTGATCATGTAAAGTTTCTTTTACTATTCATAAATGTATCCTTAACCCTTTCAGTACCCTAGGGTCCTGCAAAATAGTGCTTTTTAAGAGGAGAAATGGGGGCATGCTAATAGGAGGCAGTTGTCACCATTAAATTATGTTACGAGAATTATATGTTAAGCATGGGTCAGAAGGTTATACATAGGGCTTTCAACAGCACCAGGTTTGGTTTGTGAGCTGGTCACCAGATGGCCACTACACTTGTTTAAAGATGTCTTACACCCTTGATTTTTCCAAAATTTACCTCAAAAGTGTACCTTTAATTGTTACTTGTTTTAGTGTTTTTACTGACTGGGACCTTATTTGGTGCCAGGTGGTTAGTGAGGGTGGTCCTCTGCTGTGTTGACCATGAGACAATTCCAAGGTGTAGATACCTCTAGATTTATACACTCGAAGATTGAAATATGTCAGATTTTCCTTGGAGACAAGGGGGCACTGCCCCCTGCGACCCGCATTAATCCCTATTTAGGGGGGAGGGCACAAAAAATGGTCATGTTTTTGAAAATCCAGTACCTCAACAATTTGTTTAAAACTGCATTTTAAGGCTAAAACACCTTCAGGAGGTCTCCTGAGGCCCCAGGGGTGCCAGAGGGTCACCATGTCGCAGAGGCACGGAAGGTATTGAAGGGATTAATGATCTGTTTAACAAGTAATTTTGAAAGTTGAATGTTTGAGCAAATTATCGTAAGACATTGTTTCAATAACCACAGTGTTGCATTTTTCTATTCTTTCCTCTCAGAAATATAGGTGCTCTTTATACCAGAAATAATTCCCACATTCGTTTGATATGAACAAAATTTGAATCAGTCTTGACAGATGGATTATTAATAAATTAAAATAACAGCCCAACAAAAAATTATTTTGCTCTTTTGAAGTATCAGTGGTAATATTCTGTTGTTAACTCCTGAGGTGAAATTTCGTTTAAACGTTTATTTTGTCTAGCTATTCAGATTTTCAGCGCATTTTCATAAACTTTAACGGCAGTCCAGTTTTTCATGTTGTCATGTAAAGGATATGTTATGCGTTATGTTGGCTTATTACCGCGAGCGTATGCGGGAAGGTAATGTTTTCAGTCGTGTCTTTCTGTCTGTGTGTTTGAGTTTGTGTTTCTGTGTGTGTGTTTCTGTGTGTGCGTGTGTGTGCATGTGTCTGTCTGTCTGTCTATTTGAGGCAGGACGAGTCAGAAAATGTCATACCGTACTCGCAGCCAGATACTCGCCTCGTCACTCGTGTACCGCTACAACTACATTGAAACATAACAAGATGTCCAAATTAGACATTTTATGAAAAAAGTAAGAAAGGATTCAAAAATGTTATTGAAACATCTTTTTAAAATGCTATTGAAGGATTATCTTTCAGTTGAAATTACATTTTAGATTATCTTTTTGATTATAAATTACTTTTGCAAATGAGTGTACCTGAAGTGCCACTTATTTCAGTAGCAGATCTAGGGGGGGGGGGCCTGGGCCCTCTATCCTCTGTTAAAACTTGTTTGGCGGCCATTTTGGGCCCCCCTCGAACAAAGTTCTAGATCCGCTACTGTATTTGCAAAAATAAAAATATGTATTACATGTATTTCCATTTTAACGAGTGGCAAGTTATAATCCAACATACCGAGTATGAATTTTCAAGCCGATATGACGAGTACCCGATATACTCGTCCCGCCCCTACAGTATTTCGGCTTTTGATCAGGCCTAGAAACTTCATTTTTGGCAAGGTGTTACATATTTATATGATCTAGGTCAGGTTGGATTACCAAGGTCATTGGGTCAAGTTCAGGGTCAGAGCAGTAAAAAAGTGTCATATTTTGACTGTTGTTTGCTAACATCAAATGTTACAGTGTTTGAGGCAAGTAGACGAGGTCAAGGTCAAAATATGGGGTCAAGGTCATTCAAAGGTCATGGTCATTGAAAGGTTATATTTCTATATTTTTGTAGGTTTTTTTTCATGTTTTAATGACTATTTGCATTTTAATGACTACTTGCGAAGCGGCCGGTGGGCCTTCGACTGAAAAACTTTCTTGTTAGTTTATGCCAAAAGAGTGACATTAAGTAATAAGCCTACATAACATGGCACTGAATGCATCAATTTCTTGGGACCGGATGCCCTGAGTAGTGAGTGTTGTATGAAAACGTGCTGCAAATCTTTAGGTATGGCTTCAAATGATGCAGGTAAAGTGCAATATATTGACCAAAGTGAAACCTCTTCGGGCCGTATTAAGTAAATTAATCACTAAATAGGAGATAATGACATTTTGCCATGACATGTTGTGCCTATTTTTAATGCTAAATGTGCGAAGACAGATGATTTCAGTCTGGATACGTCTGTCATGCAGAGTAATTGAGCTTTGAATCCCGATGTCTACATGTCATTTCTAATAATCGTTGAGGTAAGAGTGCTTTTGATGTTGCAGAAAAGAGCACATCAGTACTAAGTCAAAATTGACAACTAAGTTAATACACTTGTATCTATTATTCATACTATTGTTTGAAGCTGCAAAATATCAGTTTTTTGGAGTGTCAAAAGTTCATGAAAAATATGTTCTCATCTCCATGGGTCCAACGAATTGTATTTTCATAGTTTATTGACATTGGGATTGCCCTAAAATCTGCTCATGTTTTGTGTGTTTCTGAAACTTAGAAACAATTTAAATCCCAGTTATTAACCTGGCAATATGCTTTTTCAGGAAATTATTAGTTTCTAATAGTTTGATGCGATCATCAAAAAAAAAGTATGGGAAACTAAATTGTGACAATTCTTGACCGGAACATGTTGCGCAAATCTGACAATGATTGTACTCTCTGTGGGACAAAATTGCCTTATTAAAATGTCAACTTTCCTGTAATGATACACATTTTCTACCGATCTCTGTTCTGTTATATATGTTGAGTGTACAAATGCATAGCATGCGATCAAGCAGTTTTACTCAACTGCCAGTAGGATTCGTAGTTTTTGCAACAATGTCGTACGCGTTAGCCACAGGGACGGTAAAACTATGAATAACATATGTGCGATAAGACAGTTACTAAATCATGTCAGATTTGTTATAATTGCGATTCATATTATGATGAATGGAGATCACATGACCCGTGGGTTATTAGAGCTGTGCTGAGGTTTCCGGTACTCGTTGTGGATGGGGGAAGTGAGGCTGTGCTGCGAGTGAGAAAGGGGTGATCCTACAGACAAGCATTCCGTTCTGCTCCCCTAAAATCAGCCTTCCCCGCTTGATCAAGAAGATACAAAGCTGGATCTTTTGTCAAGAATTGGCAACAATCTGCATGGTGTACGTTCGGTGCTTGAAGCTGTGTTGTGGCACATCCCTTGTTCAACACCCTTGCTTACACGAAGTAAACTGACAGGAGGCAATAGCTCAATTTTCCCATAGTGTTCACACCACGGACAAGTGCACGAGGGTCCAAAGTTTGTCACTGTTTACAGATTTACTGATTTTAAATTTTCTTCCAACATGAGCCTAGCTTAAGGAGATGTGGGTAAATGAAGACATTTTGATATAAATGCGCCCGCGTACTAAGTGAGTTACTGTGAATTGGATTTGGTCAAGGCAGATGCGCTGGGACACAAGCCACGCCTACTTTTATCAACTCCTATGACCTAGCAGCACATCTAACGATGCTCTTTTGAGCTCATTTCTTTGCGAAGTAGCGAATACTTACTTGCAACCTTCCGGCGGATTACATTGCTTATCAGTGTATCATAAATTAGTGTACCAAAAATACAAATTGTACTAATTTATTTCGACAGAAAATTACTTGTCATGACAAAGGGGAGTGAAAACGGATAAATTAGGTTAATTCTTTTGCGCAGGGGTTGAATAATCAAGGCATTTGTTCTTTTTTGATGGATATAAACATATAAATAGCGCACAAATGCTCTGAAGTGGACTGCGTATATCCCAGTGGACGGCAGTTACGAAGTAAGTAATAACTTGATGGTTTTCAGAACAAAACGCACAAACCTCAAGTAGCCAAAATGGAAGCATTTGTTGAGTACACTTCAGCTATTCACGAAATAAGTTAGCTTCTTACTTTATGCAGCTTTTTTCGATGGCATGCGGCACTATATATAATAATATTATTTTGATGATATAAACAAAGCTGAAGTGGCTAGATAAACATCTGTAAACTCTACGAGAACACAATCCTTTGCTATGGACAGATAAAATTACACATTTCTCAGACCTGGGTGGCTTAGCACAAGTTATCTTTCTTATTCGCATTTCTTTCTTTCTTGTACTACAGGGGCAGTGCCAACATTGATCCCTTCATTCAACACATGCGGTGAATAACGTCGCAAGATACAGAAGCATTGCCGTATCACACATCACATCTCGTTTACAGCACGTACTGCAATCGTACACAAATTAGGCACAGTTGCAGAAACATCACTCAACGTTACTGTTTTATTCATGGTTCAACAGCTTCTATGTACTCACTTCCAAGGACTCATTAATCATTCATAAACACTGTGGATGGGATGTGGAAAGTGAGAAAACGTTTCTTTGGATATTTTAGTTGACACAGCCAGGCAACTTTAAATCGTTCTTTGTGAAATAGGATTTATAACTTTCACTTCAAAAAGAAACAGCCTCGATTTTTAAGGGAATCAAATCAAAATGGATGTAGACGACGCGTTGAAGCTCTTAGGGAGATGGTCAAGATGGCAGATGTTCTTCTATGTTATCCTGTCCATTGTCAACACCTTTCCAGCTTCTTGGCACATGTTGGCTACTGTATTTATCGGTAAGTAAACTCTTACAATAAAGAGGCTTAAAGCGGCATATATCACAAGGATTGCCGAAATAGGTTTATTATCAGTTACTTGTCTTCTGAATTCGCTTTTAGTACATCAGCAATGCATACATGTTCAAGTCCTGCGCAAAAAGCGTTTCTGATTTGGCACGCATCGTGTGAAAGTATTCCGTTATAATTATAACGATAGGAAATTACATTGCGGCACAAATGAACTTGCGTTCGGGTTGTCATGTCAAATAAGAATTGTGCGACGCAATTTGTATTTTACTACAAAACAGATAAAGTAAAATGTACATTGCGACATTCAAAATTATCATAGACAAAGCTTTAGGTGTTAAATATTGTAGAAATTTAAGTCCAGAGAACGTGACCATTTAAATGGGTCTGTAGTTTATCCACGGTTTTGAAATATGTGACTATAC
Organism: Haplosyllis anthogorgicola; assembly: GCA_038406195.1. Taxonomy (NCBI): domain Eukaryota; kingdom Metazoa; phylum Annelida; class Polychaeta; order Phyllodocida; family Syllidae; genus Haplosyllis; species Haplosyllis anthogorgicola. The sequence continues at coordinate 6,791 of JBCAUI010255189.1, forward strand.
CAATAGCAGTATAGCAAATTTACTGGTTAATGGAAACCCAAGGATGTAATCAGTTAAAAAATGGCTAGAATTTCATATGTGAATCACTTACATGCTCACTAATTTTTATAAATCAGGCAACTTGTAAAAGGATGGATAATTGGCTGATCATTATTATTCTACTTATAGACAATATAAACTGTTGCCCTATCATTATTACCCATTTTGTCTCAATTCAAAAAACTGGAGCACAATTACAGCTTACCCTTGTATGACTCACAATATACAATGGGCTTCATTTCCTTCCTCTATCTAATTGAGTACTATAGATATCAATTACACTACCTATGGTGACAGACCAATTACTTTAAGTACAATTTGTTCGTATTAATTACGTAGAAAAGGGTCAAGACTTGGTAAGCCTGTTTTACATGGAATCATCAATTGTACATGAAACTTTACAAAAAGGTTGTACCTGTATTCTTCACGCAAAACGAAAAGTGAACGTGATCTTCTATTTTATCCAACTGCATCATGTTTTGAGTTCATGGTGAATTTTAATGGCAAGCTGGAGTGCAAGGGTTAACTAGCCTAGTTGACAATGGTTTTCTTTTGACATCATTTAAGCGCCATGTTAGAGACAACTAGTTTGACTACTTATTTATTTGTACTTGGTGTAACGTGCTCATCTATCCTCCACCCAAATCCTACCCCTTCGAGATTAACTTACACAGGTACATCTGTGCCCAGGAACCTCCCCTCATTTAATCCCCTCCTCTTAATTGTCTAGAGAATCAGGCCATTTTAATATGGCTGATTGATTTAGTTTGTCAAAATTGTGAACAATTCTTTCACAATAACTCTAGTAATTCTGTCAATAATAGATCTAGAAAATTTGTGGTTTTGTTAGCATAAATAAAAAATACATGTATTAGATAAATAATTTGCTGTTCCTAAAATGGAAAATTTCCTTAAACTATACAAACTAATGTGTTTGCTTAAATATTTCACTGTTCCCAAAATGGAGAATTTGATGCAACATTCTTTGCGCTATACAAACCAATGTGTTTACTTAAACTTAGGATAAATACCGGTTTATTTTGTTTATTTATTAAAGAAACATCGGTTAATGCCCTGAAAGCGAGGGTAAATAACAAATATACTACGCCTGTTTCTGATTTCTAAAACAGCGGTCAATGTGTTGTTTATTTACATAATTACTGGTAACTGACAGTCACTTAGACTGAGTGCAATTTATGATCGTTGATGCTTGAAATATTTTTTCACTTTTCTTGTTGAAATTTATCCGGTGATATCCATCAAAATTTGTGATCTTCATTTTGAGCCTTGCATAATGTACTCATCATATGTTTTACATACAGGCGTCTTACAGCTTTGGTGACCCGTGTCACCTAGTTGGTACACACAATATTTTCATAACATTACTCAGGAGTTTTTTTGTCTTTATCAACACGTCAAAAAGTAATTTTTTGTGGTATCATGCTATCATGCTCATTACGAGTAATTTTAGCGCAGGTCACGTTCCTGCATTCGGCAGGAGGTCGCCTTTTTCACTGGATAATAAAGGTCATTTCACTGCAGGATAACTGTTCATTACCCAACGTCGGTTGTATGAAAAAGGTCCAAATTACGCAGTAGCGTAAATTTACTAAACTGTCTGGAAAAAGTGTACAAAAACACAATGAACTCGTTTCCTTCATGTGCGAAACTGCGTTATGATATATTACCCATTTAAAATGTGCAATAAACACAATGTGGTCATAATACAAGAGACTACATTGTACCAGGCCGAGAAGTTCACTCTGTCATAATTTAATTTCTTTTACTGTAGTCAAAGAGTCTTATAATAGGGACATCGTCCCTATTATAAGACTCTTTGCTGTAGTGCAGGAGGGGGCGGCTTTAGAGGCATGCCCCCAGCCCTGTTAAAACACTATTAAACATGGTTGGCCTCTCATGTTTGGCCCTTCTCAAGAGAATTTCTAGATCCGCTTCTACAGATCTTTTCAAATTATTTTACTTATTAGCAATTGCCGACGTGCCAAGAATATGCATTTCAAGTTGATATGAAAGTTACAGTTTACGAGGGTCACACCTTCCAGTGTCACTTACTGAGTGCAAAAATTATTGGTTTTGTATTGCATTGAGTAGAGTGTCGGACATTGCCCGTCGACATGATAATCATGATAATCAGCAGTCGTACATTACATGAAATTTCGAAAATTGTCCAATTAATGTGTGAAAATGACTGAAAATAAATAGGTTCTGAAGTTTTGCAACTGTAAACAAACCGATCGTTTGCGAATGATTATTTCCTAATGATCTCAGGCCCTCAATGAATTAGGGATAGACCTGATTTATGTATTTATTTGACAACTTATAGTGTCTTACAATGTTTTCAAAGTATTTTCAATGAAAACTGAACATTCATTCCTTGTAAGGTCAGACCAGTCGACACTCCATATCTGGTGTCGACAGCCGCAAAATTTCCCGACTTGTCGAGAGAATTGAGATCGCACATTCTTCAAACCATTGAAGACGGCAATCACGTTCAATTATGAAAATTAGAAGGATCTGAAAACAATAGAAATTCACGCCGTGTTGTGTTCTCGAAAAGAGAATAACAAATACATCGTGAAGCTACTGGTGTCCATTCCTCCAATGCAACAGACTTTCCAACAGCTCGTATGTAAATATTTGGGGGTATACGGAAATTTGTTTCAAAACTTTTGCCACATTGAAATAATCTCTAAGGTTTGATACTATAAATATGATTCAAAGTTTTTGAATATGATATCGACGAAACAATTATGATGGTCAAAACAGACATGCGTCCTCGCAGAAATTATGTTTTATTTATGTATTTATTGCACACTACAGCATGAAATGTTCATTCATGACTCCTTATTTTCAAAAACAATTTTGCACATCTACTGTCTCAGATTTCACGACTGAGTAATAATATTTGCAATACCACAACCTCCGATATCAAAACATTGTGATGGATGTTTCGACATGCTTGAAATTCTATAGAGTATTGATGGAAAGATGAATAATTTTCAGAGCTGGGCGTTTATTACTAAGAGGGCGTTTACCTTAAGCAAACACCCTGTAAAATGTCGATTGTTGAGCTTGAGATTTTCAACCTGATGAATTCTTCTTGTCCATAACTACCTCGGCACATCTAAGCATTAATAAACGGTATAGTAACACCACTGTAAACGAATGCAATAAAAGCATGCGAATTCTATGGCAATTCACTATTTATATTCCTATCTCGTAGCCTGCGTGAATGACTTGGGGTAGGGTGCATAAAGACAACTTTATTACGGCCTTCTTTTTGGTGATAGCTGCTTAGTCTATCTATGTGACGGTACAATGCATAAATACATTTGCCTTTACCTTTTATATTTTACGTTTAGTTGTCGAAATTCCTTTACTGATTAGTCTGAACTACTGGTAACATTTTTATAAACATATTATAATTAAATAACCGAATTCATATTTTTGAAAAATGGTTTTCATTTGTAATCTTCTGTTTATAAATTTATGGTTTTGACATCCTTATTTATGAAATGTTACCAATTCATCTTTTTGGACTACTTAGTAAAAGGATTTCGAAAAAACAATGGAAACAATTTCCAACGTATATTCCCGGAAAAATCGCGTGTTTTGTGGAATTTCTATTGTTTCCAAGCAGAACATAGTAATCTACCAGATGAAATCTTTCTATAACTTGAGAATCGCAGAGATCTTTGCTTGAGGTTTATTTGATACCATATGCTCGACATGTGTTGACAACATTATGCAAGCAAACATACTACTTGTGATGTAATAACAGAATAAATATTTGCTGTTGCATCTTTTGCTTTCTTCATTTCATTTGCAAAGAAACTTGAAGAGTGAAGTAACTCTCAGAACATGTTTTGCATCATATGTCAGCTACCAGATCTGCTAAAAAGACAATTCCTATTCCTTAAGGAAGTTCCGGGTCACATTCTTATATTATTGGTATGTTTTCATTTCAGTTTAAATGGTATATTTTCATTTCATGTAAAGTAATACGATTTTAAAAGATTTTACAAAATTAAATCATAGTGTGAGTGCCAGGACGCCTTTTTGTAAAGGCAACTCTGTGCCGTATTAGAAGTTAACATTTCTCCCAATAATTCGAGCTATATTATTGGCAATTTCTTGCTATGACAAAAACGCAGTAGATTCCTAAACACACTTTCAGGATCTTCAATGTGACAAACCTATAATTATATCGCCAGCATTTACCACATTGAATTCTACTTCTATTTCATTGGTACAAGTAAGTGGGGCAAATACTCTGTGCTGTCGTCACAACAAATGTTGTCTTCGTGCATGAATTTGAACTAGACTTGTTTAAATTTCATTTATTTCAAACTTTTAATGTATCCTGAAAACGGGAATTTCCTAAAAAGTTGTTTCAGCAGGGAAACTCAATACTGTGTCAATATTTGGAGAGACAAATGGACAATTGATGGCAATTTGTTAGCAATTAGAGTGCTGTGTTCAAGTGCTACTGAAGGAGATTCAGGAGCTACTCCACGCATTTTGCAGACCTTCTAACTTTCATGTGCAGAAAACTGTGGTACCCATCATATCTGTTTCTATGTCTCTTTTCAATTCAAACATGTCGCGTTGTAGCACTGTATGTTTGACATAAACCTGTGTCAGGAACACACACACACAAAAAATAAATCCAAAAAAGCGAAGAATACATGTTTGTTATGTAGATGTACAGAGGTATTAGAAGCAAGAGCTGAATTTACATGTAATCGAACGAGATGAAGCATCTCCCAATGTATTTAAATTTCGCATTTGGTTGTCTGTTGTGTTCGGCTCTGTTCTGAAGAACAGCTACGATCCTTGTAACTGGTCAGGCAGGAGTTTACTTAACCTTGGACGAATAGAGGAAATGCGAAAATAACTTGTCACTATATAAGTACCTCCTGCTACTTAAGGAGCTGAATTACACCGGGGAAAAGGCAAGTGAATTAGATGCTTCTGATGAAGCAATTGTGCGCCAATATCTTGTGATGTTAGATTTGTAACCTGTTTTCAAGAAATAAAGGTTTTCCAGCTGACAATAAGTTTCATTTTGCTGAATTGTAGTGAGCTCAATATTTCAAAATTGATTCAGATATGAGCGGTTCTCCAAACATGGCAAAATGAAAACGTTACGAAAAGTTATGAAACGTTATTACATTAATAAACTTTCAACTAGGGAGGGGACTTGGTTCAAGAAAAACTGTAATGGCTCTCCAGAAAACAACTAAGCCATCTCGGCAAAACAGAGAGCCTCAGCCCTCTACGGGGCCCGAGGCTCAATAACTCCTGATGTACGCTGTACGAAAAATTAATGCTAACATGTATTACGCTTACATTGTGCACAATATGGTTAATCTTACTTCAACAAGAAACCACTACCATCAAAAATCTACCGACACATAACTCTTGTCCTGTATGATTAAGAGGTTAAATCCACATTTATATACCAAATACGCAAACGTTGCATGCATACGTTCCACTTTAATCCCAGTGCAAACAAGGCACATCCCGTAGTTTGATACTTCATGCACTCTTGATAGTTCAGCATATGAGGGTGCATTGACATTTCGTACACTTCTAATACTTCCATAATATGTGATTTAGATCTATGTACCAAACATTTAGCCAAAAGGATAGATAGACCTAAACGCAAAAGGTTTGAATACGTTCATGACAAATGCTAGTTATTTTGTACCGTACTTGCCACAGATACAAAATGCAGGCTGTTCTGCATTGGTGTCAAAATATCGTTAGAAAACATGAAAGACAAGAAATCGTTGTTTTAACAACCAATATCATCTACAAGTGCAAAAAGTATTCGTTATGAAAATAAATATCAGGTCAGTTATGCAGGTTGTAAACAAAGGTATAGTAATGAAAGATTCTTTCCGATTAAGTGGCGATACAGGCTTAAGAATTTTTTGTTTATATATTCTTTTTTTTCTTGTTGTAAATGTAGAAAACAAAAATGGAGAACACCGTCGGCAGAATGCATTCCCATATCACAACATAAAGAGCACATTTTGCTCCACATTGCTTGCTATCACATTTACATAATGTGATCAACTCACATGCATCCGGACACAAATTAAGTTAGCAGCAAATTGTTACTGTGTAAGGACCCAAATAAAGTGAAGCTAGATTGTCAGCAATTTAGAACTTCAAGGAAAGCATTCTGGGCTTCATTTTACACCAAAAATAAGGCACAGATAAATAATAAACTTAATACATGACTATTCATGAATTAAAGATTCTCATCGAAAACATGTTTGTAAAATGGTGGTATTTGTCGGATGTCCAATAATATATTAAAGATACGCCTTAAAGATTGATGCAATAGAATTTTATGCTATGTTCTATTTAAGTTCATACTGTGGGTAAAAATTCCTTTGTCCCAAACCTTCCTAAATCATAGTATTTTCCGAAGAACACAGAACGTAACTGTATTTATCATGGAAGAAAACCTGGTGTTAAATAGGTTTGGGTGACAGAGAGTGAGAACTTCCAGGAAACAAACGACTGTCAGTTCTTTTGGCTGAAATCCAACCAAATTACAGCTTTATCACACCAAGGTTTAAATTGGTACCGAATGTTTGAGGGTACTGACCCTGTGTGGGATGTGCTGGTAGCTTGTCTGTTTTAATCACTTCAGTGGGACATCTCACAGCGAAGTTTTGGAGACATTGCTCCTGGAAAGTTTGTACATCACAAAATTTTGATGACTGAGCTGTCCATAACTTTGGAATGTTGACGACAAATAATTTTAGCTTGAACTTTCACAGGATTGATACCACTTCTAAATTTACATCGCAATACTAATGTTTCAATCACTTTCTATGAATTTACAAAGATCTATCCGTTTGTCATTTTAACTTTTTTGCATCATATATATGTACTTTTAACAATATGCTAAACTGCTCATACTTGCACATGCCACATACAGAAAGAGCAAATTAATCCTTGGATACACACAGAAAAAAGTAGACTTCACCATATAACGCCACACGCATTTGCACAGTTATTCAAAGTGCAACCTTAAGCTCGCATTACTGTTCGAAATACCAAATTGAAAATGTTTAAATTCAAAATCTCTCCGGAGGTGCAATGATTTCCATCAGAATTAGGTTAATGATATGGGCATATACAATTGTGTGTGTAATAAATAAAGGATACACTCTTCCTGAAAGGAACAGTCATGTTCCATCCACAAGGAAACTGTTACAGTTTATCTCGGTCTTGTATCTCAGTGTTATTCATGCACAAAATTTGTTGGGTCAACACAATCACCAAATAGCTGAGCCTCCCAAGGGCCAATTGCTTTATTGACCACTAATGGCAAGCAAATCTGTTAGTGCTACAGAATCTGTAGACTTCATAAACTGAGTGATTTTACACCAAAGCTGTCCGGGATTTTCTCCTTCTTAAGGATTTCCTTGTCACTGGATAATTACATTATTATCTTTAAGACAAGGGATTTCTATTTGAATAAATTGATGAGAACAGCCACATTTACATTTTAATGGACTGAGTACACACAGATTGAAGAGGTGACTTTAAAAGTAAGATATCCTGATAGAAATGGTATTTAGTCAACCCAGAAGATTTGTTATTACTCGGTGCAGGTTGAATGCAAGAAATATCTGACCAGATAACGAGAACAAGAAGATAAGCTTTATTAATTGGGAAGGTAATCACGTATAAGGCTGAGAGCCTCTTGGCTAATTATGCAAGAGCAATCAGTGTTACTTGGCCTGAGGTGACTAAGTAAAGGAAGCCAATCAGCAGCTTATGATCATAAGGAGAGAGCTGCACAGGCTAGGTGGCAAAGGTGAAATATGCCATCTCTATGAAGAAGACACTGATTGATGTAAACCGTAGATAATTTAAAAGATGGACAGAGAGTACATAAAAGCGCGCAAACTGTCTTCTCCGCCTTTTTTCTGAAAATCTTTTGAAATCAGTTAAATGGACACAAGAATCTAGTTCATCAAACAAAGATCGAAACAGGGGAAAGCAATTGAAATGGGTGAAGGAGGCACCAGAGAGAGGACCAAGGGGCAGAGCAGTAGGTTTGGGGTACAGGGGAAAGAGATGTTACACCGAAGATTTGCATGAAGCTCGTATCCAAATAGAAGCAAAAGAGGTAGTTGATACAAATCTAAAAGCGAGGCCCGAAGGGTGCCTCGTTATATAGTTATGTAACTAATGTATGAACAGCTTCAACTACAATATTTCGGCTCATGCAAAAATATGCCTCATTGTTTGAATTGCGAACAATTTACTAATCTTGAATGTCAAAATATATGCTGATAATTCAAACATCAGAACCAACACCCATAAGATAATAAGGCCTCTTTTTCCACAGAATGCTAAACGTATAGCATTTCAGTTGTTCTCGTGTGATCTCTGCATAACATTTGCGTAATGCACATTTAAATAACTTTATGAGTTCCTGTAAGTGCAACTGATGATTCCAAATTAAACATAAAAGCGTTATTATTTATGTTAATAATGAAAATACACCATGTAGTAATTATTCTAAATCAATTCCACATATAATTATCCCATTATAATAACCCCATGGGCTAGACACATTGAATATTCTGAAGTGCACTATGATGGCAATCTACTACGTTCTAACACTTGAAACAGTTCCTTAAAGCACCCTTTTAAGTTTCGCTGAATGTAGACTGGTGACCAAACGTAACGGATACTTGCATGACAATCTTTTTTCTGCAAATCATAACGTTCTAATTTTATATAAAGTGTGTCCTGTGAGGATAAAATTGTAGCAAATTCAAGAATTACAGCATTGTAAGGTTACTTTGTCAAAGTTTGTGTCATACATGTATCGATCTTGAAATTTGCTATTTACAAAGGACCGCTTGCACTACACATTGTCAATTGACTATTTGATGGGGTAGTAGCATACAAGTATGATATCTGCACATGAATGGTTGTATGTCTGCCTGTCTACATGTATAAATGTATAACAAGTCATATTGATATGACTTCTATTTAGAAATATTTGTGATGATTGATAGATTGAATAGGTATGATAGAATTTGTGTTAACATTGGTGCCCAAGCAGTGGTATGTAGGGCAGAGCTATTGACAACTGTGTAGGTCCATTGTGACCCTAGATCATGTACAGTTAATTAAATGCAATATCATGTTACAGGGTCACAATGCATGCATTGTGTCATGCCCCAGTTCTCACCTCACAGCTACTCAATTGTCATGTTATG
>JBCAUI010255300.1:0-16114 GCA_038406195.1 Haplosyllis anthogorgicola
TCAGCTGTTAATAACTGTTACTGAGTGTAATATTCAATGAAATAAATGTAATAGAAATGGCTTTAAGCTTTCGCTTGTTCTTTGCATTCACTCCGCCTCACCACCGATTGATGCTAGTCGACGTAAGTAAAGCTACGGTGAGCGAAAATATTCTCAGAATAAGGAAGATAGAAAAACTTGAAATAGAGCCTAATGGTGCTTTACCTGCAACGTTACCGGGAATAATGGGCAGAATTGATCAAGAAAGAAGTATCCTGAAATAAGTGCTAGTTGCACAAGCTTCGTAGCATAGCTCCAGTTGAAGCAGAAAATGAATTAGACATAAAACCAAGGAAGGAAAACCTGCAGTAATAAAGCTACTAAAGTTGATAAACAACTGCAAATTATATAAGAATATGGAAGTTGCTGATCATTAACTATCTCTAGGGAAGATATTAGATAGAGATTTTCATTATCTGACATCTCATCACTGTAACCTCTCATTAAAATGGGTGTGTTACAAACAAGTTGGTACCTGTTACTTAAGATTAAGGTGCGAAAAATCCTATAACAGATGAAATAATAAGGGTGTTTTCCTTCATATTTGTCAACGATACCTTTTATCACATTAATTATTATGTAAGTACTGACGCATTTCAACCTTCATTACCTTGTTAGTGATGGTTATTTGCAACAAGAATTATACGATTACAGTTTCAAGACACGTAGAAATAAATTTACCTTTTTCATTATGTCCACAGGGGATAGATCAGTAAATGTTTCAATTAAAGCTAATATTCTTTCATATCCCGAAAACATAAAGGACTTTATTCAGGTAAAGGTTATTTGTCTATGACCTAAATTTGAGACGTACATAGCAGTCAGAATATCTCTAAAATTCTGAATATTGATAGCTCCCATTATTTGTTTGAAAATCAAGCTATTGAAGGGACACTCTTAGCGATTCATAACGTTCCCTACTTTACATGGACTATTGTCTCATTTGAGGACCATTGTCTTCTAACTGTGATGTGCGCATAGCGCATACCTATGATTCATTCAGATCTGAATAAGTTATTCCCCTTGAACAAAAATGAAGCCGATCTGCTGGTACAAACTGTCTGCAAATAATTAATTTTAATGGTCTACAATTTTGTAGGGAAACTTATGGGCCAAGGATAAATCAGAACAGGAATAATCTATTCATTAGCTTTGTCCCGTTTCGGAAATATATTATCTTGTCGATTTGTTTGTATGTAAATAAAATATTAGTTGTCCCATTACGTCGTTTATTTATCACAATTTAATAAATAAGAACAAAAATATTAAATTGAAATAAACTAAGGAAATCCTATTGAACAAAAATGAATAAAGAATAATGAATAACGAAATCTTGCCGAAACTTGACAAAGCTATTGAAACATTCACAGAAGAGCTTACAACAAGGGTTTCAGAATTGGCACGTGAAAGCTGTGACGCATTTGTCTACCTTATCGTGCCAGAAACTCAATTAAACAATTTACTAATAAGCAGATACAAACATGAAAGAATGATTCGGTTAAGAAGATTTACACAGAAAGCTTCACCTTCAAAGCTGCTTAAAGACTCCCAACGTTTGGGAAATTATACGTTTTGTCAAAGGTTGAAAATGAAGCAGCACCTTTTTAAGCGTAAACCGAAAGGAATTCACTTTATAACGGTATATTGAATCATAGGCTGACGATATTTCTAATCAGGAGTGTGCAGCAGTCACAGCTGCTCTGGAAGGAGAGTTGAAGCTGCAGAAGCAGTGCCTCTTGTCACTATTAACTTGTGAGGCATGTAATACAGAAGCAGTTGAACACGGGAAACGCGATCAGTTTGCGTCGGAATAGCACTTTTTAATTAACTTTTACTGTTTCTCCGCTTATTTTGAGGATAACACAATTCTGAAAATAATTTCATTTTGTGGCCTTTGTTTTCAGGAACCATTGTGCAACTTGTAATCAAAGGAATGAATTACACGTTCTACTTTGTGCTATTATTTATCTGACATTTTAATAAGTAACAGCACAAAAGCCTTGACGTCAGACACACAAGTGCAACAAACTTTACTGTGAATAGTGCACACAAGAGTATGCAACAGCAATTTAGAGTTTAATCTGAAAAGACACCTTGGCAAAAAACCAGCAGTTTGCTTGCTGACAAGTTATAATTCATCTAAGGAATATGAAACAATTCTCGAGCCTTGTTATAGTCTGTGTGTTATGCATTTCCTCATCAAGTACCTCTGGTAAGTGATCTTAGATCTTTCATCTTAAGCGCAAAATGTCACACCGCAATTTAAATGCTGTACTGAAGCTCTAAAGACACGAAGTCGTGTCATTTACAGAACACGAGGTACGAAATAGGCAAGGCAACGGTAACTAATAAGCATAGTGTGCTCACCATACTCCTTCACATGATGCTTGAAAGTTTTAATGATGTGGTGACAGCACATACAGATCTGTTTCTTTGCTTTAAACAAAATATGTTTGTAAACGTAAAACAGATAAAATGTTTTTCAAGTTGTGGAAATCTCCTCGTTTTGGCATAAAATGTCTGTACATTAAATTGTGGCCAAAGAATTCCACAACACAATGAACATACCACGATTGCCCATTGTACTATGAAAGGAACACTTCCATTTCTTTGTGGGTTGAAGGAAGAAAATGGGACGATTATGTGGTTTGGAATTACCAGCTTCTTTAGGAACACCGAGCAAATATAGTCCCTCTGTTGCTCCAAACCTTCTTGTTACTGCAAATTGGCATTTGACAAATGACCCTACCCTGACACATGACCTTCCCACAGGAACAGACTGTGCTTGCACATTAAATGGACAACATTATCCTCAAAGTGTTGAATACATACCGTACTGTTTCCTTATTAAGGTAACAATGTTCTTTCTTTGTAATTCAAACGAGAATGGAAACACCAACTTGTATCATGTGGCGTCAGTGCCCATATCTGTTCTCAAGCTTTATTCCTCTGCTAATTTTGAGAGGGCGTTAAAGAGAGGTCATAACTTAGTTACTGTGGGAGTTCTTGAAAGGAGCAGCAAGCCCTTTGGAAGGCAGGAGACTGGCTTGACTGATTAGCTCTGTTTCTTTGTTAATTGTAAAAGTAGTCTATGGCTTGAATGGACTTTTACACCATGACTTTATGGTAGAGATCAATTGCCTCACAGGTCTGCTTATTCTAGAAAGAAAGAAAAACAACTTGAAAACCATGACAGATGAGAATTAAACATAATGTGGAGTCAATGCGCACAGAGTAGGGAAAAAATCTATGCATTGTCTTTTCTCGTTATTGATGTTTTTGCAGAGTTAAAGAGTATAATAGGTGTTGTGTTTCCGTTTTCAATCCTATTTTTGAAGCAGGTGTGATACATACTGCATGTTTTTAACAAAACGTTTAATCTAAAGGACTTATTACAATTTGTTTCTCTGTCACTGTTTTTATTGTATCATTTGTAAGTAACTTAATGACAAGCGTGGCTTAAACAAAATGTCCTATGGCGCTTATCTCCTCTTTCACACGGCACATAACAAAGTAAAGCGAATACAAAACCTCCATAGGCAGGATGTCCGCGATAAAACAGTAATAGAATATAATTTCTCCCTTTAGTTTTTAATCCAGCAGACAGAGAAAGAATTGTAAAGAATAAAGTGCATAGAATATCACTCTTCTTTTTGAAGTATATACTCTGAAAAGCGTCTACGCGTTTAACATGGAATTAGAGTGGTTTGATATTCAAATTCTAATGGTTTATATCAGAGCTGCAGCTAATGGCATACCAAAGTTAATGGCATACAACGGACAACCTGTTTACAAAATACCAAGTAACATCCTCAGGAAATTGTTCTTCTTTTCAGAGTTCAGAGAGTACTGCATCCAGGAAGAGTTTGAGGCTACCTGTGAGGAGGATGAGGTCATTCTCATACAGGAAGCAAGATATGGGCGCATGAGCATTGGGCGGTGTGTCTCGGCAGACTATGGTAACCTGGGATGTTCAGCCGACGTCACCAACTACATTGACACCAAATGTTCTGGACGTCATCACTGTGAGATGAACGTGAAGGAATTGATTGACGTGGCGCAACCATGTGATAAAGATTTCTCAGCATACCTTGAAGCCAGGCATGAATGTGTTAAAGGTTAGTACAGCTTAACCAAACATTAAAATGTTCTTTAGTAATAAATAATTAATCCACTTCTAGGGCAATTTCAAATGTTCGTAATCGGTAACCATTTGAAGAATGTCGCGACGTGAATTAAGTCCATGAATGTCCCTTACGACCCTCGGTCAAATTCTTTTAAGGAATACCAGCCCTCGTGCATTCGCCGTAACAGAATGCTGAAGAGTTGCTACATTTGTCTTTATTTTAGACGAATATATTCTGAGGAGATTCAATATTCTATCATTAATACAAGAGCTACACTGTCTTAATCTTCCATTGTAGTTGCAATTGGTACTCCAGAAGACTGCAGAGACCACAACCATGTAACTCTTAAATCACAAACCGGTTATCTGTCCACCTTAATGACCGAAGAAACCGGCTATGGCTTAGCTGGCTGTCCATGGAGGATAAATGCCCGTCCAGGCCAGAATCTAGAACTAAGTGTCATGGATTTCAACCTGCTTGCACACTTCCAGTCTGAAGATGATCCTTACAATGAGGACTATCTTGGCTGGTGTCCTGTGTCCTTAGTTATCGAGGAGGAAGGTGTAGGAAGGAAAGACATTACACTCTGTAACGGGGGTCAACGAGAGCGCCATCTATATTCGTCAATGTCCAATGAATTGTCGGTTCACTTTTTAACGCACCAAACACAAAAGCCTCATTATTACTACTTGATTAAATACAAAGGTGAGTAACAATTTGACGCATTTTCTAAGAAAGTGTTTGTGTGAGAATATGTAATGCACGTGTATTGTGCACATACATATCAACATAAAGCAGTCTACTATATTTTTCCATTTCATGAAAGGCTTTTAATACCGGAGTAAAGTAGCAAAAAATCCATAAATTTATTTATACATCAAATGATTACATCGATACACAGTACAGGTACAAAGATTTCCTCATCCCCTTAAGATTTAGCAAATATTGATTAATTAAAAGCAATTATTTAACGCGCATTAATAAATTTTCGAGTTATATGATAACTGGTGCCGACTATGCCACATATCTTATCAAGGCTTTGAAGCATTTCTCTTTGAACACCGTGTTTTTTCAGTGCAATTCTATGGAAAGTTGCATCTATTTCAGCTAATTGTTGTCGCTCGCAGATATTTCACCTTTGTGATACATTAGTATTGGGCGGGTTCTTCTTTTAGCTATTATGCTCGCAATACGTTGTGAAGATGAAAGCAGATTGCATTGTCATTACCCATCCTTAGCTTTCAATTGATCCTAAAGACTTATATTTCTTTGTCCTGTTAGATACACTTTGACAGTACAGAATCAATACAACTAACAGCAGAGCGTTTTTCGGGACCAGACCGCCTAAAATACCGGTATTGATGTACAAACACGATGCTATCCAGATATTAGCAGTTAAGGCATGCCTACCGCTGCTCGATGCAAACATTCATAAAATTCTAACGCGCATTTTTCGTTCACCCTTTTTTGTGGTCAAAGCAACTATGAATAATGTTATTCTCTTTACGTGAAAACACACAATCATCTTCGTTTTGTATTCTTCCAAACGATGTTGTGTCATTTGTTGAGTATTCTGGGAAGCACTTCGTTATTTGGCTAAAGAGATCAAAGTTCTCCATTGCATAGCTGTCTTACGTTTAATGTTACAAAACAAGAAAATTAAATGCGAAATATCACAGATGTCATCTATTGCGTAAAACCTTTGTTTGAGGCATGAGATACATTGTAATATAAAATTTAATATAAAAGTAACATAATGCGAAAGGTTAGATGGAATTTTTAATCTAGAAGATATTCAATATTTGCTCAGAGAATTGAAACAAGGCAGGCAGGGGTTCAGATTTCAATTTGACTTTATTTCTTTACTACACAAAAAGACGAAAAATAATTAGACCGGTGCATATCAAAACCATAGGCCTTTTTCCAGCAAAGAAAACCTGAGTCTTTCTACGCTTGGTGTGGGAAATTAATGAAAATAGACTCTTTGAAAATAACAGCTGCTTTCGCTGGTTTCTGCTGATAGCGCAAGGCTCAAGCCATTAACTAACCTAACTCAATGTGAAAAGAGACCCAAGGTCCCAACATGGACTCTAGGGATTCTGTTGACAGGAAGCTTTGATTAAAATACTCATCCTGACGTTCTTTTCAACAGGTGCTCCAATTTAGATGTCAAAATTTATAAATTCAATTCAGTCTACACAGGTTACTGTGACTTAGAAAAGCATCTTATTTGGTCATGGCACGCTGTTTTATGCTACGGTTTCTTTACCATTGTTGTCACTGGTTAAGGTATTTAAAAATTCGGGTGGCTAATTTATCATTCAAATTAATTTGTGTTATATTACTCTGCATACTGACTTTAGGTCCTCTCTCCTCAGTGTCCAAGCAGCAAATGATTCTTTACAATAGAAACATGTAAACATATGTCTGATTGGTTGCACAAATTTTTCAACTCAGGGTGTCCAATCAGATAACAGAAAAATTTTCACTAGTTAGGGTGTCCAATCAGAATGCAGGAAAACTTTCACTAGTTGGGGTGCTCACTCATGCATGGATCAAATGGGTTTTTCTGTAGAAATATATGGTTATATGGAAGAATTTGATTAAAAATATAATAGATTGAGGTGAGATATTGAAGTAAAATGATTCAATCTGATTCTACCTGTATTTTGGATCCTGTTGCTGACTTTGTAGCCACGAAAAACTATGCTCTACCACATTTCCTAAATACTGAATGGAAATGGAATGCTTGTGTAGTTGCTATTGATACATTTAAAAAGTTTGATGTTTTTATATTAATGGTATTGGATGAAGATAATGTAGATTTTGATGATTTTCATCCTTTGATGAAAGATTTTTCGAAGGATGTTGCAGAATATCATAATGATCCCTCAATAATTGATCTCATAAAAAATATAGATGAGCTGGTTGCAATATTAAATAGATGGACTGAAGAACATGCAAATAGAAATGCAGTTGTTAAATCTTTACTGTGATTGGCTCACATAAAATTTCATATCATCGGGTGAAATCTGATTGGTTATTATAATAATGTACATGAAAAATAAGTTGGTAGTTAGTTAACATAATTATTATTCTCTTGCTTGAGATAGAGATCAAGGCATATCTGATAAAATGGAAGAAACTGATGGTGAGGGAGTATTTGAATGTGATTGTTGCCCTGTAGAACAAAAGGAACAAATTGAACTTAGTTCATTAGTTGAAAAACCTAAGCCTTTGTATAAAATACCTAAGCAGCTTTTAGGAGAAACATATTCTTTCGGGAGGCAATTTTTTTCTAATACAAATGGCTCTCAACGTAATGATGTATGGTGTTTTTGTTGATTATGCTGATTACAGCATTCGTTGGAAAAGCTTCAGTTCTGGGCCAAAACAAATGAATCCCAAACCTGAAGAGTTGTGTCAGGCAGGCTTTTTCTATAATGGAAAGTCTGATACTTGCTATTGTTTCTTCTGTCGAACAGCATACTAGTTGTAAATTGTTTTGAACACAGCCTACGACTCGGCGACGGAATAAAAGGTCATTGGTATACGATAGAAGGAAAAGAGATTATTACGATTGGAAGTTTATCCTGATCAAAATTTTACCGAAAGATTTTATACCATTCGATAAAGTAGACACATATACCGTGGTTGTCGTATGTCAGCTGGGTAGTTACCATTTTCAAAATAGTCGCTGCTCTCAGGACCGATATCCACTGATATCATACCTCGCAAAACAGTTTCACTCTGATGTTGTCCAAGAAATGCTGTGAATCTCAATCGGAGTACGCAACGCAGGAAAATTCCAGGCCAGATTATCTAAATATCAAATATTGATGCGCACACATGATCCTATCCATATATCTGCAATGACGGCATGTATTTATTCTCCATCTAACGCTAATTCAAATCGTTCTCATGTTATATCACTCTTATTGGAAAAGACCGAACAACTTATTACACTAAGAAATTCTCTTCTTTCCGTACACATTACGCAAACAAGTTACAAAATTTCGTCAAAATGGACACGCCTGTAATATAACCGGAGTAACATTTGATCCTCCATTAAGGTTGTCAATGTGGAAAATAACTCGGCTCGAGTTGGCCCGATGTCTTCAACAGACGCCTGTGCCATCAGACATGATATCCTCTGCATGGCTACTTGGACTTAGATCTACAGAACTGGTTTCCATAAATCCACCAATATCATAACCTAATATCACTGATTAAAGAGTTTAAAATTTGGATAGTTAGGTTATTGTTTTTAAATGGATTGCCAAATTTAGTTCACTTTAATTGATAGAGAACATATACAGCCTATTCATCTGATATTTTGATATCATATGAAGTTCAAGATATACTGAGTAAAGAGCACTTCAAAGATTAAGATCGAACTACAATCGACTAAACTGCAGCTTTGAGCCGATAAATAAAAGGTTTAACATCCCTAGTTTCATCCCTAATCTCGTCAGAAAAATAGTCTACACCCAAACACGCAACACGAGAATGAGATATTGTTACCACAGGAAGCTCTGTGTTCCTGCATGGCCATGCAACAAAATACAGGATTTAAGCTAATATCGAATGTTGTTCCTTACTCTATATTCCAGTTTAAACGGATGATAAAAATCAATAGCTATGGGACATTGTGTTGCATTGAAAGATATCACTGTGGACAAAGAATCTATTTCCTAACATTATGCGTGTAAATAAAAACAAATGAATGCAATTACAGACAATGGAAAAATAAGTCCCCGTTGCTTATACAGATAGAGTCAATGACAATGTGGCGGCATAAAGGAACGTTCCCTGCTTATTGATTAGTTCCAAAAAAAACCCGGCCATTGACGGTTTACGGTTTGGAGATGAAAAGATGAATGTTTAAGACACCAGCTTAGTCACGTCAAAAGGAGATATTATCTTGTCGATTTGTTTGTATGTAAACAAAATTTGAGTGATTCCATTATCAGAGATGATAGGGTAAACTCATTTGCAATTATATTTTATTATCTACATATCCTTCGAGAAGAAGCATCGTTAATGTATTACAACCAAAGCAAACAATTATATCAATTTAAATTTGAAGTCTTATACATGAAAAATTATAAGTCGAATATCTATTCTTCGTCAAGTCCATTAAAAAGGTAAATAAACAAATCAACAGGATAATATATCAGTTTTGACGTGACTACGTTATTACCGAACATTTTATTCTTGTTAAATGTAACAGCAAAAGGCACTATTTGTAAACAAATTTTTTATTCGAACAATACATAGATTCCCCCCCCCCCTCCCTTCTACTTTGCGGTTTTCCGAGTCATTCGCACTGAGTGGAACGAAAGTCCCAAATTGGTCGAAGATGGACTGCAGCATCTTTCAATCTTCTGTCGTCTACATACCTGCGTAAAAGATAATAGAGCTGGCTTGACAGTCAAAGTTGCTCGATGTAATCTCCTTATTATATTGAATAATAAGCAGTCTTTAAATAATATATGAGGAACTCTGATCTCGACTATACGATATTAATCAAAGAAAGAGCAAAGCAATTACACCTTTACCAGGCCTTTGTAACTTTAGATCTGTTAAAACCATTCCTTCTTGGTTGTTTCACGTTAACTGTTGATGGCTTCAAACTTTGATGTTATAAAATAAATGCTCAGATTCCTGGTTATGTGAAATTATACTCTTTAAGAGTTTTTACTAGTATTACTGCTCATGAATTTTTCATACATCCCGACTATCTACCTTTGTGGCAACTGATTTTTCTACATCGGGTTTGTGACACAACCCTATCCTAATGACGGATATTTCCATGATGGCGTCCGAAGACTTTCCATCCTACCTTTAAATTTCTATTTGTAAACGAAGTTTACAAAAAATCTGGATAATGGCTATTGAAAATTACAGTATGAAACACAGAAAAGAAAGTACAGGCAATCTATATTACTGATTTTCTTTTGGAAAACAGTTTGCTAGATATAATATGTTTCAATATAGCGGGCCATCTACATTATGAATTTGTATTATATTCCCCAAGAGATGTTTTCTCCACGCTGCCATGCCTCAGAGGTTTGGAAATAAAACGAAACTCATAGAAATACATACATTTCATACCTTCGGAAATCTGAATTTCGAAAAGTACTCTATCCAGCCTTAGTTTGTACTTGTTGTCAAGCAGACTGGTCATAAAAAATCTTGTTTTAATATTCGTATTGATCCTTGAGTCGCCATAAATTACGAAAGATGGTTGTAGCAGGCTGCTGTTTTCAAACAAGCAAACTCAATTATCACAGCATCTTCAAACATTTTAATTGATATTAATTTTTGGGACTGGTTCCATATTTGGATCGTTCTAAATTTCTCTGAATCTATACCAAACTAAATTTAGTGTCACTTTGGTATTGATCATCATGAGAGGGATAGGTACATATCAGTAAGCTTCTCGGAATATTCCACATATGGAAACTACCAAGCCCGATAACTACCAGGGCTACAGCGTTTATCACACCTTTACGCTGCTCCATACGTTTATAATTTCCAAGAAGATTCACATTAGGCGTTTTCTAAACTTCTCTGCTCCTATGGCTTGACCGTGATATCTATTATTTGAAAATTCAAACTTCCAAACACTCGTCCACCATCTTTCTGTCTGGATATGATTTCTGGAAAATTATATTACACATTGAAGAAGAGAAACTACATTTCTACTTCAGTCGTAACAAAATCTAAATATCATAGGTATTAATTGTTCTCTGCGGGATATGATCACATCCCAGATCTCTTCTCAATCTCGTTAATTACACTCTAATTGCGAACGTGATAATTTCGCCCTTTATTACAAAACTTAATTCTCCATTTCTAAATTCGTATTGTTTTCCAGTATAAGACTCGCCACGACCAAGTATTGGAATTTCACATTCAATTTCACATTCGATATACGTCCAAATCAAAGACAAATGTACACATTACTTTCTGCAAGACATTACAAAAACCGCAGTCATGTAATATAACTTTTATACATTTCCTGCAAGTCTTGATGTTTAAATCCTTGACAAATTCAAGCCTTGAAGTCTAATGTAGTTGCAGGCAACATAAAGAATTTCAAATAGATTCCTATTGTCTAAATCCTATTCTAGACAATGTAAGGCAAGCCAGCCAGGATGTCTAAATAGTAAATACTGTCTTATATGCATGGTAGATCTATTTCAAAGTTACTGTAATCCTACTAATGTGGGTATTAAATGACTATTTCATTACATCCCATCAGAATTCAGCCCTTTACTTCCTAAAGGAAATTAAAAGACTATATTCCAATGTAAATCATATTTAGAGACAAAACTCGGCAAATCTGGAAATACACTTATTATTAGAGGTGTCAAGGTTAACCAGTTAACCGGGTCAAACTGAGTCAGATTTTAACCAAATCAACCTGGGTCAAGAATTTGGTGAAACTTGACCCACGATCATGATCAAAAGTATAAAATTGAAGTTTTAAATTATAATTTTCTTAACCTAATTCAAGTGCCATGATATTTGTTATCTTTCAATCCATTTTTTACTATATTGTATTTATTATTAGCTGCAGTCTTTGTGAAGTGGCTTCCACTGTTTGAAGTGGCTTCATCATTCCTTAAAGGGACTTGCAATAGGGTTACATAATTGTAATAAATTGTTTAGAATTTGTAGCCACATTAATGCCATGAAGATGTTATGATTTAACATAAGTATGGAATTCAAAGTTTCATCTTGAAATAATCCTTGATCAGGGTAGTGTATTTTTACCCCACAGTTGATTCAGTTAACCGAGTCATACATCACGGTTGACCCGGATCGTCAAAAATCAGCGGGTTGACACCTCTACTTATTATGTTTCAAAGGAAGAAGAGGAGTACGCGGTGTACTAAAAAAAGAATCATTGTTTCTGTCATTCTTTCCATTAAGACATAATTGTCTGCGTGAAAGGGTTCTTATCACGGATACAATTTCACGTGGCTTTTCTGTGGAAACATTAGGTACAACAATTTGTCTTGTGGGGGAAGCTCCCTGTAACTAAAGTCTATGTACCTTGTATACCATACGTGGAAAAAAGCAGAAAGAATTTACTCTGTGACTTTTTCGTCGGTTCCTTATTAGTATATTATAGTGGGTTCATTGTTAGTACATTTTACTATAGATCTTTTTTCTTTTTCGGGACCTATCTATTGGCCTTGGTATAGCATAAAACTGACAAAATTAAGTCACTTTTTTCGAAATAGATCTGAATGTACAGTGACACCTCCCCCTCATATACTTTAGTAAATATCCATTCCTGAAAGCAAACACAGAAATAATGAAGATTATGCAGCACTTTCATCAGAAAATCTATATCCAATCCAGTTATTGCTACATACACCATAAATGACCAATTCAATCACAAGCAAAGAAAGTTTACAACACCTACACAAAATCATAGGCTCATTAATTACCAATGGGTCTATGACTAAACGGACAAGATAGTAGCAAGTTTTATGTAACTAATACAAAAATCAATTAAAGTATCCATCCTCATAGATATTTCATTGATTCTTTTCATGTCTGATACATTATTTCACTTTGCCTGGCTTGCACAGTTTAAAACCCCTTTGAGATAAAACTATTGCAAATTAATAAGTTGTGGGCCCATGATTTTGGTGAAATAATGATAGTGTATTTGCACTTAACATTCATGCACTATTTGAAGCACACCTAGAATCAATTTTGTTGGGAAGAAAATATAATATAATTAAGACAGACACATGTCATTTTGGTACACCAGGTGTCTTTACAGAAATACTGAATTTCTTACATGGCAAGATTTATTGATCTTTCCAGTGAGTTTGTTTCTTTGCTTTACATGACTCTCGAAAAGCAAGACTGATGTCCATTGTCGTTCCATTACCAAGAAAAATTGTTGTACCTAATGTTTCCATTGAAAAGCTAATTGAAATAGTATCTGGTGATAAGAACCCTTTTCCAGGGACAATTATGTCTTAATGGGAGGAATGACAGTAACAATGATTTTTTGTTTAGCGCATTATGCCTTCCTTCTTCCCATGAAAATTTAATAAATGTATTAGGCAACTTTCCTATTTTGTCCCCCAATATAATTTGCGGCGAGTCTCCGCATTAATTTCCAGGAGAAAATGGAACGCATGAATTTTTTATTTCAAAGACCAAAGGTTTAGAGTAAATAACGATATTCTAAAGGTACTTTTGTTATATCTTTGTTACATTTCTAAGAGTATACTTAACATGCATTAGCACTTGAACACTATTATTTTCCAGGTATTTGTCCTTTTTTACATCAATTTATTTTCATAAGCTACATTTCATTTTAATATGAAAAGCTTTAAGTATGCTTAATAAGTAGAACAAGCATCACTTTAAATAGAATAGTTTTACACTTTTGTCATTACACAAAATTTGCATACATGTATAATATAGGGTAGAAGGACATTGGGGTTGTTGGGATGTTGGTGCATCTCCATGTTGCCACATACATGTATGACATAGGTTAGAGTGCATTGAGGTTGTGGGCACATTGGCACATCTCCATGTCAGCACATACATGTATGACATAGGTTTTGAGTGCATTGGGGTTGCTGGCATGTCAACACGTCTCCATTTTGCCACATACATGTATGACATAGGTTTTGAATGCATTGGGGTTGTGGGCACATTGGCACATCTCCATGTTGCCACATACATGTATGACATAGGTTTTGAGTGCATTGGGGTTGTTGGCATGTCAGTGCATCTCCATATCCCCCTATAGATCTATCTAACTAAATTTGTATGCCTGAAATATTTTAAAATTAATTTTGTGGACAAATCTTTGATACATTTCTTCCAATCTTCTATACATTTCTTGAAATCTTCAATACATTTCTACAAATCTTTGATACATTTCTACAAATATAGCATCTACTTTGACCTAATGAAAATTTAAGTGTACAAAAGTCAATTGATTTCCTAATATTATACAATGGAACAATGGATAGTTCAAAACTAAAATGAAGTGTGAAAGCTTTACAGCACCATCATACCTAAAAAATTGGATACAAAGGTCAGAATTATTTCTCATTCATACAGTGTGTTACTTAAAATGGCTTACAGTTACAACACTGGAAAACTGTACAAAGATGCATTTAAAAATAAATTGCATTGGGAAAAGTGGTTACCCAAAAGAGTTTATGAGTATCATGAAAATATATAGAGAGTGTAATTCACCAGTTAGTTTTCAAATGGGAATATTACTTCCCTTTGTTTCATCTTGTTGTGGGCCTAACACCTTGGCTACTTCTTAACTTTACCATCAGTACTCAATTTGTTCTGGATCAATGTGGCAGTGTCAGGGACTGGGAAAAGTCAGGTGAGAAAGAGAATGATAAGTGAACCTCTGGAGTATCTATTATCAAAAACTTCACACAAAATTCAAGATTTTGAAGTTAGCAGATTCACAAGGGCTGGTAAGTAGTAATTAAATAAATAATTAAATGTGTATAATTTACTAAAATTATGTTAAACAAAAATTATAATATATTGAATATTGGTAAAAATTAAATTTGTAGGAATAGAAGACAAGATTATCAACACAAATGGTTATTGTTGTGTTGTTATGGATGAAGGCAGTGGTTTCTTTGATGACTTGAAAAAGAAAGAGTTGAAGCACAAATCTGATTTAGCTATGTTGAATCAGCTATTTGATGGTCAAGGTGACAAGATGACTTTGGCCCAAAACAGAGAAAGAGTAGTTCCTAAAAATGCTATGTGTATTTCTGTGAGCTTACAACCAGAGGCCTATATAACAGGGCTTGGAAATTTAGGCAGTGCATTGTGGCATTTCAATGGATTTGGTGAACTCTTTCTGGTCAATGCTATAAAGCCTTTCAGGTATAGTAGAAAAATGTACAATATATAAATATTAAAAGGCTACAATACATTAATATTAAATAATTAATAATATTAATCTGTAGATTTCAGTTCAGCATAAATAAGAAAGCTGCCAAAGAGATGTTGGCAAAATACGATAGTGATCTGATGGGAAAAATTTGCTTGAGAATATTTGAAAGCCATTACAACAAACATACAGTGTACAAACTAGATGATGAAGCTGAAGAAGTGTATGAGTCCATTATTAACAAACATAATGGGCAGTTTAATCTCAAATATTCAGGTATAAATTGATTTATAACTACATAATAATAGTAATAGTATTTATCAAAATTAATCAAATGAAATATATTTATGTATATTTTTTAGATTTGTCATGTGATGTAAATTCATCCCAGAAGTCCCAAGTTGAGTTAGATCTGATGGAAAAGAGTGAAATACAAATTCACACGAAAGCAGCTGAATTGATTGGAAGGCTGACTTGTGCACTATGGGTCCATTGCAAGACATTTGAAAATATCATAGATAACAAAGATGAGAGAATCCCTTTGAAAAAACAGCAAAGAATATGTGAGGAATGCAGAAGAGATAATATGTGTATGATACAATCATATGGAAATACCTTCCTCTGTAAGATATCAATACATGTATAATAAATTTTGAACATTATTAAAATATATGTACCATATCTTCTGTACATTTGTACATAGATACTAGCATTATTATGAAATCTTCATTACATTCTGATGCTATATTTATGGGCAGTATTTTCCAAGACAACAGTTTTGGGCACATCACTTGGTAGACCTAGAGTCTCAGACAAAGCTAGAATAGTACAGAATATTATAAAGATGTCCAGACCAATGGTCAATATCAGGAAGCTTACAAAGAATTTGAGAAACATTTCAACTGAAGTTGCATAGGACAAAAATAAATATGGTATAAATTTATTAATTGTTCTCTACTTTCAGATAGATGAATTGCAGAAGTTATCAGAGGAAGGATATGGAATAGTTGTGACTAAGGAACAAATG
>JBCAUI010255411.1:0-16111 GCA_038406195.1 Haplosyllis anthogorgicola
ACCATCAAAATAGAAACCAAGACAAAACGAAAATTTCAATTTCAATTTCCACTCCATGACGTTAGATACCATTGCTACGACATTCGACAGACTAGTAGTTGCACAACTACTTTTTTCATTTATAAATCGTTTTATTTTAGCAATAAATACATGTGTTATACTCAAGTTACAATCACATTGTGGTAATTGAAGAAGCTTGGACCTTAGTTTGCTTTTGCCTAGAAAAAATATTTTTTTCTGGCAACCTTTGTTTTGGACAGAAAAAAGTGCATTCCAGTTTAAGAAGCTAGAATTTGTCTTCCAGAAATGGCTTCGAAACGAGAAAGCTTTTGCATTGAAGTTTGATTATTGAAACGTGTTTTATTTGTGGTAGGCAGCAACAATGCTTGTGTAGGGCACTCTCTTTGTAGGTAGCCATATTGAAGTGTCCTCCAAAAATCCTGCGTCAATAGGGTCTATGTAAACAAGTTCCCCTCCAATTCCTTCATCGACATCATCATGGTCATCATACAGCCGACGCAGTGAGTTAGTGCTCCCCAGCTCCATCTGCTGGTTGCTAACGTAACCTGTTGCTGCTGGTGATACTTTAATTCCTCTTATTGACTTCGAGTCTCTTCTCCTTCTGTAATATTCATAAACAGTTACCTCAATAACTTTAATTAAAACAGAATTTATGTACGGGGTAATCAAAAATAAAAAGATAACTGTCAAAACTGGAAAACAATTGAAACAACATCTAAACTTACTGCTTGGGTTTGACGACGAAGTAGCATATAAGAAAGGCAATAACAACGATCAATATGATCAGAAAGATGAGACCAATCGCAATGTAAACCGTCATTCTCCACTCTTCATTTCCAGTTGAAGCAAGCGGCGGTCGTATTTCTATAATAAAATGAGAACAATTTTGTGATGATTTTAACAGTACATAATTTCCACATGTATCGGTTCTATTAGCACAAATGAAGCTTAAAAACATTCAATATTTTGATCATTTTCGTGGCCGCTTTATTCATTTACAGTGATGACAATGACTGTAATTATAATAAAATATGAAGTCCATTTTCATTGTCTAAATTTTTCAACAAAATAAATTGATTTGCGATGGCAAGAAATCTCAACAGAAGTAGATGAAGTCAGGTTTACGTGTGATTTTGACGCTGTCGGGATCCCTTGTAAAGGAGTCTCTGTCGAAGACAAATTCGTAATTTTTATACTCAACAGCACTTGATGCCTGAAATAACAATAGTGAGCATGTCAGCTTTGTTTAAGGAAACCAAACTCCGAGTTTAGCATTGAATAAAATAATTTTTGAGAAAATCCAAGAATAAATAAAAATTATATTGTTACCTGTTCAACATAATATCTTAGTTTCTTTATGATTTGTTCAACAGGTAGGCAGCTCGAATAGTTACATGGCAAAACCCAGAAGCGCAAAAATATATCCTTGTCAGCTGTAAAAGATTTTTAAAATTTACATTTATGTACTTAAAAATAAAAATTGAAATAAAAAGTCTCAAAACGAAATTTAAAATACTTCTAAAATAGTAAACTAGGATCGCAAAAAATCTCGACTGAAAAGAATATCTACCCTGATAAGATAATATTGCTGATAGTTGGCTCATCTGGAATATATTTGTTGCGTCCGTGACGTAAATTGAAGTAAGACCTGTTCGAACCTCCTGAAAGTAAGCAGACAATACACATAACATTGATATTTTTATTCCATAATTGTTTTGTCTTGTCTTGTTTACCATCTGATTTTGATAAAATCAACAAAGTATTTTTCTGCTGCTGCTTATCCAAATCAGAACTGGACAGTGCCGAATTGTATGTTCTGAGGAAAAATATCCTGACAATGTGATCTCAATGCAATCAGAAACACCACACAATATTCTTTTTACCCGTGGTGTTTCCAAAATTATTAGAATTTTCTTGTACGATTTTCCTGAGATTCTTTTGACAATGGATCAAATTTCTTACCATATCAAAATGTTCAATATCCTTCACAACTAGATCATAAGCACTCTGGATGTCTGAATCTAATAATGTTGCATCCTTTATCATGAGTTTGAAACCGATTTCTTCTGCCACTTCGGTTGCGTTAGATACTTCCTCTGAATAACATGCCAAAATTGTTACTATAAATTTCAAACTAACTGTTATTGTCAAGGGCACATCTAATTTCTTTTTTAAATTTTTGACTATTAAATTATTAAAATGATTGTTGGCATCAACTGACCTGTTGTTGGTGCTAGAGTGGTGGTGGTTGTTTTTCCTGCAAGGTCAATGACATGAGCATTAATTAACTAAAATATTTCAGTTACGTAATTTACATATTTCCAATTACATTTCACCCGCCAGAATTCAGGTTGTAGTTAGTCTAATGATGGTATGTCATACTTCAGAGAGGGACGGTAGCTGAAGAGAACGAATTTTAAGATAAGAAGATAATTATTTACTCTGCCTGCGAGTTGTTGGACGCCAGGTACTAGGAGCTCGAAAAGTGGTGGTGATAATGGAGGTTGGAGCAGTAGTAACTTCTTCTTGTGTTGTAGGTTCGGTAGTGATGACTACTGTTGTATTCTCTTCTGGAGTTGTGATGTTATTTATTTCTGGAGTTGTCGGAGATATGGTTGAAGAACCTATGCAATAAAACGGCTCAATTTTATTCTGGACACAGTTGGACAAATATATAAATAACAAACCAGTCTAAAACAAAATGCAAAATATACATTACTTCTGCTTCTCTCAGGTAAGAATGTATTACAGGAAAATACAGAAAATGGATATCTCCTTTGCAAGTTATGTGTCTCTCGTGGGAAAATATTTGTTGCCCAAATAAGGGGAATATGGATATAATATTTATCGTCGGAATGACTGTTCCCCAATTTACAACGAATTTTTTATTGAAATTTAATTCCGTTTTCTTATAAAATTCGAAATCATTGCTACACATGGCGCTACCAACCTCTTCTGGGATCAAGTGTTGTAGTTGGTACACCAGGAGGTCTTCTGGGTAACGTTATCATTGTTGTGGACCTAGTACCAGCTGTAGTAAAATGTATGTGAACCGTTAAAGAAACAAGGCATTGCAATATGCATGTATTAAACAAAACATTCAGAAATTGTAAGAAGAACTTCATAAAAAGTGGTAAACTATCTAAATATTTACATGCCTGTTGTGCTTAATACGCTATAAGTTGTATTTTCTGTGGGAAGTGTGTCATTTAAAGTACTGTCTGTCATGTTAACTATTGTTGTGTTTTCATATTCCATTGTAACATTGGAGAGAGTGGTGTTTTCTGTGGTCTGCGTGCTGTTGTCCGTTGTAACATTTTCGGTTGACTGTGATGTGAGTTCTATCAGTTCAGTTGTTTCTTGCACTGAAGTCATTGGCACTTCTGTTGAATAATATTTATGATTAGAACTTTTTTAGTTTATGAAGGAGCTGGATTCCGTAAATAAGTACACGGAATGATGGGGTCATTCATTTTTTCATTCATTTTGAAAGTATTTAATTTCACAATGTGTTGAAAGCTCAGGATCTTGTTAAAATATTATTTTATTGTTCACTTGAAATCAGGAATACAATTAAAAAATTTCTTTCACGAAGAATTTAATTTAAATCAGTACCAAATAGACCAACCTGTAGAAGTCAATTCCGTGGACGTTACCTCTTCAGTAGTTACTTCTCTTGTGGATTGTGATTCCGTACTTGACGACTCACTTGTTGTTTCTGGTTGAGTGGTATCGGAACTCGGGCTGGAGGTGAAGGATGTAGACGTCATTGTTGTCGATACCGTTCCCGATAAAGTGGTGGCAGTCGTGCCTGAATAGGTGAAGACAAGGTTACATGTCTAATAGAATTGCTTTTGTATTTAAGACTGATCTGTTAAAAGTTTCAGTTGTGTAATTTTGGCTGTCAATGTGACCAACTAAATTGTATGTGCAATGGTGTACATGACATTGTCGGCTTTGGAGACCAGTCTACCAAGGCAGAGAAGTCATGACACCTATACTGGCCAGTTTTAGCCAATATCTGGTGTGCAAGTGCAAAAGCCATTACTGGTAAATGGGTCACAACATTTAACTGGTAACATCAAAGGACTTGTGACTTCGGTTAAAGTTACCACCAGGAGTGCTACAGTCTGGAGACTGCAGTTAGAGTTAACACCAGGGGTGCTACAGGCTTCCCACCACCAGCAGTCATGTGACAGTCTACAGACTATCCTATTGGTTAATTAGAGTTATGCATTAGCATCATTAATAGCCATCTTTAATTAGTTCAACTTGCACCTTTCATGAGACTACATGTATTTTGTACCAGAGTTAATAAATTATATCCGCAGTCTAGAAACTCTCGTTCTAGTCTTTTTACATTGGCCGTTGAATATATTTAGTTACATTTCGTCTCCCAGAATACATAGTAATTTATAGTCAGTGGCCATGGGTCATTGATCACAGGTTATACACTAGAAAGGGATGGGATACTAGGTGTGTCCAAATGTACGCTTACCTTATTGTAATTTGCAACTTACCAAGCTGTGTTAGAGTTGTCCCAGTTGTTCCCAACTGTGTTAGTGTTGTCACTGTCGTACCTAACTGTGTTAAGGTTGTACCAGTTGTACCCATTTGTGTTAAGGTTGTCCCAGTATTACCCAATTGTGTTAAGGTTGTCCCAGTATTACCCAATTGTGTTAAGGTTGTCCCAGTATTACCCAATTGTGTTAAGGTTATCCCAGTTGTGCCCGATAGTGTTAAGGTTGTTCCAGTTGTGCCCAAATGTGTTAAGGTTGTGCCAGTTGTTCCCGGCGACACAGAAACTGCCAGGGAAGTCCCCACAGCTGAAGAACTTCCAGGAGTTGCTGCAGTGCTGCCAATTGTGACGGAAGAACTACCTGGAGTTGTACCTAACTGGGATGAGGTGCTGCCAGCTACAGATGAAATCATATTTATCGTGGGTTGTTAAAGCATCAGGTCATATTGATTTTTACACTTCCAGGCAAACTGCCTTCTATGGGTGCAGTTTTTATTCACATAATTCTCAATTTATTCACAACGAATTTATATCTTTTGTTTCACTTACAAGTGGCAGCAGAACCCACTGTTCCTCCTGTAGCTGAGGCCACGGTGCTGCCACCTGCGTAATTCATGCAATGAGTCACTTTTTTTTAGTTAAAACTTGGCTACATTGGTTAGGTCTATTGGATTATTTAGCACAATGAGATCTGTACAACGGGGAGGTAAAATCACGTAAATAGGTGGACTAGTTGTGAAAAAATAAAAGTACCTGTTGTTGCTGCCGTTGCTGCCGCCGTGGTTTCCGTTGTTGCCAATAACGTGGTTCCCTGCGTGGCTGTGAGATCAGGCGTTGTTGATGCAGCGATCGATTGTGTTCGTAGTAACCTTGTTGCTGTTGTTGCGCTCTGTATTACGGATGCATTAAGTACATTTAATAATATTATTACGATTTTCCATTGATATGGACCGAAGTAAATACGAGTTGTGTGCATTGTGCAGGTATGGTTCAATGCATGTGTGCACATTCACGCCTTACATGTAATTAAATGTTACGCTGAAAGGGACTACACAAGAAGTACTGATACTATTAGCGGTAGAGCTTCCATAATTTCGTGATATCCATACTGATTGTCTTACATCACACTAAAAATAATCGGCCAGTTAGATTAACATTTCACCATGTACTGTATAATGACTTGCTACGTGCTTAACTTTCACTTGTAAACCATGGCAAGTCATATCAAGTTACATTACTTGGACTAATAGAAGTAACTTTAGACGAAGGACATGCATACATGCCAGAATTTGGCAAAATTACCAACTTATTATCTTATTTTATTGGGGTGCATTTGTATTTGATCGAAACATTTCTATCTCCTTTGCAGACAATGCTGAAATAATCCGAAATATATCGAAACATAGGAAGCATACAATTAAATTACTTGTCATTGGCTCGATTTTATTCCGTTGTATTTCACTGTTAAAATTTATGAAATAAACGTACTATTGTTGTCGATGGTAATGATACGGAAGATTGTTCTTGCTGCCCAGTGGTGGCCACACTCGTTTGTTCAGTTGTTTCAACCGTCGTTACATCAGAAGGTATTGCGGACGTTGTCTCGTCAGTTGTTTGCTCCACCGTTGACTGTTCTGTAGTGTAGGAGATTGTCTGTTCAGTGGTTTGTTCAGTTATTACCTCAGTTGTAGTTTCAGTGGTTTGTTCCGTAGGTTGTTCTGTTGTTGCTTCAGGCGAAGTTACATTTTCTACTTCTGTGTTGGCACGCAAATAAAGATATGAATTGTGTCGTACAAATGAGGATATAATCATTTGTGTACCCCGCAATTGGCTTTGGCTAGTTTCAGAGAGAGCGCGAGGGGTAAGAAATAATGTGCGTCAGCGATATTTACCTGTACAGTTCCAGGCGGCCAGATGTTGACCAGATAAGGATGATACATCTGTCTCGTTAAATTGCACGTATGCCAAATGGCACTTATTGATGGGAGCATATTCGTACGCTGCAAATACAAAAGGATCTATGAATGTAAAATTTTTGAAAGAGAAATATGGCATAAGTGCGTACGTCGTCTAAACGTCGCAGACCAGCACACAACCAAAAAGTACAGAATCATTCTGAAAGACAGAGCCCTATATCTCTGAACTCTCACTCATCATTGGCTGTTGTCAAATAATTTAAAATAATTGTATTGAAGGATAAAAGTTCCTACCTACTACATAACACCCGTCATGATACAAACAGATCTGCTGACATTCCTCGAACGTAACGACAGGTTGAAAATCATCAGGGAATGCTATGCCAACATCCGAGTCACTGTAAACTGTCCATGTTGCAGCTTCATAGGGCCTACATACATCTGTTCAAGGCAATTGTTATGATTTATAATCGAAATTACGTTTTATTCCAATAATGTTTAGGAATTCTATCTGGTTGATCTTCATAGAATCTATTGATCTTGTATTACAAGGGAGACAGAATTTATCCCATTCATTTTAAGACGCGAAACATTCTCCTAAAATGCTCTTCAACTATGTAATTGGGTAGATTCAGTAAATATAATTAGCTAAATTGGGTGACAATTTGTCACTGAAGTGAAGGAGAGGAGATGCCAAGGTCAAGTAAAAAGTTTATATAAAGTACCGGAACATTGCCACCAATGGTGTATTGACGATTCATTTGTTTCCACAAAACTGGAATCATTTACAGAGTTTATGTTTTCCTCTGACAGGTGACAGTTATTGTTACCCCGGAATACAAACATCAAAAACTTCAACCATTGTTGACTGACAAGGATAAAATGTTTTGTTGTTTACTGATGTCAATGTAAACCTCCGGCACAATCCGGTTTACCAGTGACTAATTGAAAGGTGTGGAACTAACTCGCAAGTCATTTTTACAAAAACATCAGCAATTTCCTGAAAACATTTGTAGATTTGAAAGTAGTGAAAAGGTTCTTTTTTGCGCTGAGAAATATTAACAATACCTTTCCACACACACACGCAGACACACACACACACACACACACACACACAGACACACACACAAACACACATGCTCGCTGTTGACGTAGGCTATGGTAGTCTGGTTAAAATGATTAATACCTGATACCAGTCGAACGCTGAACAATTAAATGTGGTTTCATCGAGACACAGATCCCTGCAACTTGCTGCAGACCCGTCAGAGGCAGCTGTAGATTGCCAGGAACTTGGAATGGACGTATTCGCCTCTGACTGCCACTCTAATCGCTTGTTGTCATCACATTTTCTGTCTGAAGCAGTTACTATGCAGGTTAAATGTACAAAAATACCAAAGGCAATTTTTCGTGACAATCAAAAAGTTTAATTCATTGCGGCAAGTATATTTCAGGAATGTTAAACAAATTAATGGTAGTAAATCAATTTAATTAGTTTAATTTCAAAAAATTTATATCAAAATCACGGCTCACACCAAGGTTGGGTGAGTATTCTGTCTGGCGGTGAAATTGTAAATTATCTAGAAACTAAGCCAGTTTTTTCAACGCCCGCGTATGTGGGAAGGTAATGTTGTCAGTCATGTCTGTCTGTGTGTCTGGTGGGCTATAACTTTTGAACCACTTGACCTAGAAACTTTATTTTTGGTATGTTGGTACATCTTTGTAATATCTAGATCAAGTGTGAGTATCAAGGTCATTGGGTCAAGTTCAAGGTCACAGCATTAAAAAGTGTCAAAACTTTTAGTGTTGTCTACTAATATCACATGTTATGATGTTTCAGACAAGTAAATGGGGTCAAGGTCAAAATACAGGTCAAGGTTATTTGAAGGTCAAGGTCATTTGAAGGTCAACTTTCAAGATTTTAAAAATGTTTTCATGTTTTAAGAACTATTTGCATTTTAGTTACTATTTGCAGTTTAATGACTATTTGCAAAGCAGGCGGTTCGGCCTTTGATTGGAAGGCATTCTTGTTAATTAATACGCTTGAACTCCAAAATTAAGTTAATAAAAATGTATTTGCTTACCAACGCTGGAAAGTACTGAAGAAATAAGTATTATGGTACTCAAAAATAACAAAAAATGGTACATATTTAGTTTGATGTTTCAGAATCCGGCTAAAATTAAATTGTCACCAGCTCAGTTCATTCACTTGTATTCTTCTTTCTTTTACATCAGTGGAATTACTTTACTCCAAACTTTAAAATTTTGTAACTATTTTAGAGAAATAACTATTACCAATTAAAATTATCATATTAATCCGAGAAAAAAATGAATATATTCAATCACTTAATTTCACCAGTGTCTAAAGTGGTCGTGACTGTAGTACGTATATTATTTACAAATTGTCCAATAATGTTGATATATATTCCTTACATTGTTATCATAACCATAGGAGTTTTGAGATATCTGATATCTTGTATCACCATAACAATATGATATACATGCTAAACGTTGATTCTTATTATCTCAGTCTGTGAGGTGTGGCTCTTGGTTACCTTGCAGGAACAGCGCACCTGGGTAAATACCAAAGATACATGATATACATTATTAGACTCTTAGTGTAAGGTGTATACTCTGAATAGAGCTAACATATGAAGAATTATCATTTTACAATTAAAATACGATGGTCAAGCACTGCTCCTTTTGAAAAGAAAAACAACCATAAATAGTAACCACGATCGCATTGGCGGATCCGGGGGGCGCCGCCGGCGCGCGCCCCCTCCAACGGCCAAAATTTCTTTATAGGGTTTTGGAGGAAAATATGCCCCAGCAGCCAGTTGAAGGCGCCGGGCGCCCCCTCCAACGAGATATCCTGGATCCGCCCCAGGATCGTTTCGCATTTTGATTCACTATGTAATGATTCGATAGTTGAAAAGACTTTTTACTAACCTGTCTCTAATCTTATTTTCATTTTATTATTAAAAAAGGCTAGGTTATAAGAAGTATGGCAATGAACATTTTCATGGAGTCCTTACAGTTACAGGCGAAAGAATCAATGGTCTGGGAGTTGTAAGTCCTCGATCTATTGTTCGTGTTGTGATTGTGTGATCAAGTAAATTGTGCTTTGGAGAAATAGAATTAGAAATTAGTATTTTTTTATATTTTCTCTCTTTTGCATCGAAGTGTTCGTCTATGATCGAAGAGGAAAGTAACAGAAAAATATTTTCAGTTTGAATTTCACTTTATTAGCAAGCAACGGTGACTGGAATCTGTGGACCTCTTATACGCCGATTCCTTTGACAGAGAAAAGTACAGAAAAAATGAAACAGTTAATCTGGCACTATGAATTATATTCATCTTTATGGAATGGTTTTTCGTGATTAGAATTATCACTGTTACTGCAATATTTATCTCGAAGAAGTAAGACAGCAAAGTTTCTTCTTTTTTTTCAAACCAGTAAGAGGGAACTCACGAAAGCAATAGAATGTTTGTTCTTAGTTCGCCCAGGATATAAAAAGTACAATAGCAAAAGACTGATATTTTACGCAATGTATGATATCCTAGACTTAGTTGTTGTGGCATTAATTATTATTTTATACATCTGACAAGCGCGTTTAGCAACAAAGTACAAAGACATACGTCAATATCTTTATCATTGGCTGAAATTACATCAGAAAATTTACTATTGTTCCCTACTGTAGACAAAATATACAAGTACATTTTTGTGAAAATGTGTAAATCTACTTCTAGACGGCAACCTATGGAGTACCAGACACTTTACACTATAGCCTTAGAATGATATTATCTATGTTATGGGTGTGCCAAAATATCTGCAAAAACTTTGCATCCGTCTTTCCCATGGAATAGCACGGTTTTCAATGATTTAATCTGTGTGGGTTTTTTTTTATAAATAACACAGGTATAGATGAGGATTCCGCAACTTTCGTTTATTTCTATAAGAAATGGCATAGATTTAGATTGGTTTTGTTCAAAAAACACAAAGGTGTTCATAGATAAGTCAATGAAATTTACACCAACACTTGCAATATAATTGTAGACGTCTTTATTCCTACTCAAAATCTTTACATCTTTACACTGTAAAGACAATTGACATCCATTGGTCTCAAAGCCAATACCATAGACAACATCTACGAGTGGCCCGCACAAGTACCATGTACTCTCAGCCCACTACTACCATTTACAATGCCATTGTTTCACCAACTACAAACAGAGTGCAATCATCAATCTAGTTTTCGTTTCTTGTCTCAGAATAAATTTCCCGAGGCTAACAGCCAAAATATGAAAGTAATAAATTATACTAGATAACAAATGCCCAACGTTTTTATTAAAAGAAATCATTTAATCTAATTATTGAAAACTGATCCAAACCGGAAATGTTTCCATCCACAAGAGCGCATGCTCCCACAAAGTTCGTCCTCGACCAGTAGAGGGCAGGCGCGTCCGTAATTCTCTGGTTTCTTAGCAACATATCGCCTTCTCGTTCTGGTACCGAATCCACAGGTTTTGCTGCAGGGTGCCCAGTCTGTCCACTCTGAAACTTCACAGTCAATTGGTGCTGCTGTAAAAGAAGTGAAGTGAAAACTTTATTGCCCCATAACATGTCGCTACTTCTAAGAAATACTTCAGTCATTTTACCTTGGCAGGGTTGTGTGATGCTCAATTTTCATTGTTTGTAAAAAAAAAAGAACAATAGAATTTCGCATATTTTACTGTTTTTGAATTTGTTGCCCGAGTGCTTGCTGCTGTTGTTTTGTTGCTAATGAAAGGCGTTTGAAACAGTGGCAATACTTACCAGCTGGGTGAGTCCCATCAGTGGGGCCTCCTTTACGACCATTTGGCTTTCTTCCCATCTTCTTGCCAGGTTTCCTTCCTCTTCTGCCTCCCTTTGGCCTCCTTCTTCTGCTAGATTTACTTTGTGTGCTCACTTCATTTCCACTGTATGTTGGCGTGTGTACTTGCTGCAAAACATGTTATCTGCATTATAATTAACCTTCGTTTCGTTAATTCGTTTAGGCTTCTTATTGGAGGAATTTTCACTTTGCTCAAACTCAACAGTTTTTAGAAGTTTTTTTCAACTTTATTAATGACGTGACACTAACTTTGAGAGTCGGCAGTTCCTCATAAACGATTGGTTCGTGACTTGATTCCGTGTTGGGTTGGTCCGCTACGTTTTTGTAACTGTTGTAAACTTCGCCGCTATTGTCGAGACTATTGGTATTCTCATACACCATATCTGTACCTTGTTGTAGTTGATATGTGCCTACGCGTCTGAAAATAAAAACAATAATGTATGTAGGTGGCACATTTATGTTCAGTAGGACCTCTTTTTAATGGACACTCAACTTTTGCTTCACAAAGTGTCCTACAAGGGAGATCGTCGCTCAAAGAAGTTAGGATTACGCAAATTTGATCCTGGTACATTTCATCCGAACATTATTGTTTACGAGAGCGGTAAAGTGGTACATGCATTTTCCGAACACAGTCATTGGTGCAAAAATTGTAGAAGATGCATTTTAGCATTCGCATTGTGTCGCATATATCGGTGCATTTTAAGAACCCTCAAAACTCGATGAATTGATAATTACTGTCTCCTAACTCGTGCTAATCTACCAGGTAGTGCTGAGATGCCGAATCTAGCAAATGCAAAACAAAAAAACCGGCACCAACTATTATTCAGGGAACCCGCTTTGCGATACATGGCTGATTCAATAGGGTGAAAGGCAATGCAGGAGAACTATGAACTATCCAAAGCCAGCCCAAAAGAAAAACAAACAAGCATTATCTTTTGAACGTATATATTCTTCTTATAGGATTACATGCAATACGGAGTAAATCGAGTTTTCAGACCATGCTGGTTTGTTAGCGTGGGAAATTGCCATCTCACAGTTCTTAGTTTAACTGTTTGCGCCTCACTCTTTTCAACCTGAAAATGAGTGACTGTTAGTACATGCTGGTTAAAGACCAAATAATGTGACGCACTAAGAATATCAGCACAGTGATGCTAAATTTAACTTTGTTATTGTAAAATCATGCATTGTTGTACTTACTTGAATGTGACTTTGGCAAGTGGAGGCAACTCTTGTTTCTCCGGATAGTAGAAGCCGTTCGCCGGGTGATCTGGAAACTGTGATGTGATGGGCGAGATGGGAATCTGCGGTACATCAGGCCAGTTTGGCGCAGTGAATGTGAACCCTTTATCAGTCCCTGCATCCCATGGTCCTAAAAACATCCGCAAAATAAAAAAAGTAAGACAGTGTAATAGGTTTCATCGTTAATTTTGTTTTAAAAGAAATATACAAAAAGCGTTGAGGCGTTTAAGCTTCGGGACTAAAAGTTCTTGGGGTGGTTCCAGCTTGTGCATAGCCCTTAAATGTTGATGTTTTCTAATGTGAAATCACAAATATCTCTTTAAGATTACCTAGTTCCATGGATACTTCGGGTGCCCATTCCCCGTCATCGCATAGCATAACGCTGTCGACGCCCACAAACCAGTCGGGTGATGGCGTAATGTGAGATGCCAATGATACCTACAATTATTCAAATCATTGTTCCAATAATACAGCAAATTTGTAATGAGAATTAAGCCGGGGATCAAGCCTCTCCTTTGAAAATCATGTAGATCGGATGGGTTTGCGTCACTTGATAATAGATGTTAGTACCGGTCCAGGACGATTTTCAAAAAAGACCTTGTTTGATTATTGTTTGATGATTCATGGCAGCTCCACATTCAAGAGGGGCTGATATTCAAATAGTTTTGCAATATATATTATTTCTCTGTTGGGTAATTAATGACACTTACCTTAGGATGGTTGGAGTCGACAAAGAAATCGGTGTGTGAAGTTCCCACCCCAGTGCCGATGGCAGGAACCTTGAAGACGTCCAGGATCCCGTCTCTACCTTGTGATTCGACGTCTAGTACCTCTGTCTTACCAACCTCTGAGGAAAAATGTATTCATAATTCTTTTAGGCTGTTTATACCAAATAATTACAAAAAGTTTCTTTAACTAACCATTGTATTTGATCATGTTACTATTCATAAAACCTTTCTGAGTAATTTTCTCAAATTATATTTCTCAAATTAAGTGTTACCTGCCAACTGCTTCATGCCGGGTGAAGATATCATTCCTTCTCTCCACAACACATAATCGGAGTTGTGCGATCGGCCTGCAATGAAATAAATGCACAATAATGAGATTGTGTGAAACAAAAAACGATTTTGATGACCAATTAAGGCCTAAAATGTAGGCCTAATGACTCGGAAAGAGTATAAATTTATTTTGCACAGTGTAAAAGCAAGCTGTAGCTTTTACCAAGTGGTTAAAAATTGGCAGTGAATTCGTAGTAGAAAGGATAAAAGAAAAATGCTACAGATAAATCATATAAATTCAGTGCATTCCTAGGTACACAAAGGACACAGAAGAAATATCTTGAACATTTATCTGGAACATGAAGAGTATTAACCGCTAATTGGGACAATTCCAGGTTGTCTTTATTTTCACTAGACTTCATATTTCTGGTAACCTGTTAGACTAATTGGCATTTTGTCATTATGTACATGATATCTCTGGGAACAAAGGTACATACACAACTGAACCCAAAGGCTTTACTTCTCACAAAACTGCATGAGACGAAGGTGTAGGTATCGCTTTGGATATTGCATTATGCATTATCGTTTTATAATTTTTTTCCTCAAAGTTTGATATTTATAACACTTTACCAAATAACTCTTCTGAATTATTTACACTACAAGTGTACAAAATGTGTATGAAATGCTAATTCGAATGGTTTCTTCCAGTTTCTAAAACATTCATTACAGAATGGTTCTAAATTTTTGAATGGTTCATTCCGCTGTTCAAAAATATTGCTAAAAATTGCAAATCACAGAAATGCATTCCTGTTAATATTTTCTTCTGACGAATTGTCTTTCTTATAAATCATAGAACAACGAAACATTTCTTATCATCCGGAAGCCAAGGCTAAAGTATCTCTGAAGAAGTCATCAAAATCCTTTGTAAACCAACCCTTTTATAAATTGTGTACACAAGTTGAATATGAGGAATATATCTTAGAACTTGTGTATAGCACTCAAGAACATAGATACTTTTTGCCACTTGTACCCCTTTCACTCTTTTCTTTCTATAAACTTGGGAGCTTTCCATTCATAAAACCATTGTTTCACCTTGAATTTTTTGCTTGCCGTAGAGTGCACTATTCTCTCAAGATACTTGTTACGCAGGTTCAATGTACTTTTTAATCAGAGTTACTTATATACATGGCAAAACGCGTGCATAGTACGCATATACCACAGAGGTTGTCTTCCAGTTTAATTATCCAGGTGTTTTAGAATAACAAATAATTTTCTTTTTCTGCGGTAAAATTAAACGGAGATGCAAAGCATTTCTTGCCAATAGTTGAGAAATTCAGACATTATATTAACTTGTGATATTTTACCAGCAGCAAACAGATTTCTGTTAAATTGTCAGTAATCTATCAAACTTAACCAGATAAACAGATCAGAAGTTCTCATAAAACTGTCTGGCAAATCCAATGCTGCCGTAACTGCCAGACACTCTGACATAATCGCAAAATGTCGAAATTCAAAAACATTCTCTTTTAATAGCGTTGATTGGTGACTGGTTCCGTTGAATCTTTTACAAAAATATTAAGTACTGAAATGTAAAATCTCAGTTGTACCTGCAATATGTTTTTGCACCATGTACAACGTAGAGATTGTGCCTAACACTTAAGGCGTTGCATCTTTTTTGCAGGAATTTTAACAGTTTAAACTTAAACGTTAGTTTTTAATAATCCATGTTGGCGTGGAATGCAAAGACGAAAATATCATTAAAATCACCACAGAAGAAGTTCTAATTGAAACATCGACCTTTGCGGTATTGAAGGCGCTCGATATTTCTTTGCTAAAAATGTTGTTTGAACTCTGAAGCAATAAATAGCGAACTTAATTTTGGTTCGGCTGGCAATACTTACCCTATTTCCTATTTCCTGTAAATCTAAAAGTAGATTAATTATTATGTGTTCTAGTTCCCTGATCGCCTGGGCGTTGATTTACAATCAGATCTTTTTGTGCGAAAGGTCATTACTAATTTACAGTATTTTATCCGCTTTACCTACAAATCAAGTAAATAGTATGGAAATCTCTTCTTCATCTTTCCGGTTGAACATATATTGACTGCGTGTTCCAAGGGAAGAAATTACGTCTATTTTGGGGACTATTTTGTGTCACACTTTGTCTTTATGTTCATCATCAGCACACTGTGAAATTATTTCGAAACTTTTTCTCAAGGGTACCTTTGAGAGTCAAACGAAGGGAAAGTAGACTAGGAAATCAGCCATTCACCTTGGAACTATTAGTTTATTCAGATTTACACTTCCAGTTATAATTGGACATTGGACGTAATACATTACGTAATATCTTGATATTCGATGCTACTCGGGCAATGATGTATTTTAATTGCCTGCAGTTTAGATGGCAATTTTTTTTCCTTGAGAGCTAAACAGAATTTTATTTTGGGCAACTGAAAGGGCCTAGAATCCCACGTGAAGTACTGTGAGGGGGAGTGTTCTTTGGAAACACTATTAACCAATCACTGGTACTCTAGACTGTGAAGCTGTAGAG
>JBCAUI010255522.1:0-48899 GCA_038406195.1 Haplosyllis anthogorgicola
CGCCAATGCACAGTACAAGTAAAGTAAGTAAGTAAGTAAGTAAGGAAGGAAGGAAGGAAGGAAGGAAGGAAGGAAGGAAGGAAGGAAGGAAGGACGGAAGGAAAGAAGTAGAGCCTATCTTGAGCGGCATCTGTCTTTGGGACCTCTTGTTTTTTATGACAGTATTCCCCTTCTATGAAATACTAAGTTGCCTAAATATTCATTTTTATGTTGCCTGTCTTGAACGCCATTCTAGTCGTCACAAAGTTGGGTACTTCTCAAAAAGGGTCTACTGTGAGTAGACTAGTCTAATATTCTACATTTAGCAATTTATTTTTATTTTAGCTGTTCAAAAGGTTACACGGGTTCAACGTGCGAAGTGAAGCAGGAGGAGGTGGAGGAGTACCTGCTGCCTGCAGTTATCTCCGCCAGTATACTGGGACCTCTGGCCATACTCTTCTGCATCCTGTGCATAGTACTTGCCTGCAGGAGAAGAAGGAAGAGTAAGAAGGAAGAAGAGAGAATGTACACCGAAACACTGGCTCGGTTAGATCTTCATAGTTAAGAAATGGATTGTCACCAAAATTTTTAAAAAAAAAACAGTTCAAACTTCACAATAATACTGTTTAATCATTTAGTGCTACCTGTTTACTTCAAATAACCATTTTCATTTTATGGTTCAAAATCTTGCAAAACAATGTAATCCCAAATAAGAGTTATCCTGTCAAAATAATTTCTTACAATGGTATTGAGCAATTTCAACGTCCATCTAACAACAGAAACTTACAGTTCTCCAGTTGTATTCATCGCGTCGTAATTAACTTTGTTTCTTTTCGCTCCGTAGACCACACATCAACGGAGCGCGCAATGCCAGCTGGGGCCGGCTGGACAACAGTATGTTCCGCCCAG
This sequence comes from Haplosyllis anthogorgicola, assembly GCA_038406195.1. NCBI lineage: Eukaryota > Metazoa > Annelida > Polychaeta > Phyllodocida > Syllidae > Haplosyllis > Haplosyllis anthogorgicola. The sequence continues at coordinate 889 of JBCAUI010255522.1, forward strand.
ACTACGGTCGCAACTGGCGTCAGTTCCTCGGAGGCGGCTTGTTCGGTGAACCAAAGCAGACGGAATGGGATCCAGACAGCGCCTCCTCATTCACTGTTCACAGAGATAAACTACTCTCCAAGAAAGACTGGAACTTTACTACATATGGTGATCCGCGTACGTGCACACATCCATGTGTTGTGTCTTAACTATTTTGATAATTTATATTCAAGATTTAGTTCCTTTTTTATGTCAGTAATAGTCTGGCATTTTGATGTTGCCGTGTTGGGCTCTTTCCCAACTCCTGATGCCATTACATTTTGTCTTTTAAGTTCGGTTTCTCGTATCCAATGAAAATTATTACACAACGTCACTTAAAAAAATATTTTGAATTTCAATTCAGAGTCATTTTTGTTCTCAAACTATTTTCAAATCTTCTGAGATTTTAGTGAATGTGTAATATAGTCGCAAATAAGCACTGACAAAATAAATGTGCAAACATTTTGTAACTTCAATAACTCACGATATTTGCCTGAGTTTGAGCCCCACTGCTGCCTGCCTTCCGATGCAAGCACGACCTAGCTTACCTTTAAAACCATGGGGAGGGTCACTTAAGTCCAAAACAGGGATAAGCAGCGGTCCAAAAATTTATCCTGGCCCAACAGGAATTTAAAAAAGACAATAACAAAATCTAACTATATTTCATGAAATTAATTACATCCTGTCAATTGTAGCTAATCGGCGCAGCACCACCCTGACGGAAGATGACGAGAGTGACTCGGAGCACATCCACACGTCGAGCTACTCGTGGCAATCACAGAACATGGACATCTTAACGGATGGATCTTCGTCCACGTCTTCCGATACCGTAAGTCAACTTTCATTACTATCATTTTGGTACCAGTAAAAATTCTGCAATAGAAAGTTTAGGTTGTACGTTTTTCTCCGTCCCATACGCGCAAGTGTGAAACGGGGAAGTTTTAAAAGATAAGGTTAAGTTACGAAATTAAATCGAATGAAATTACTCGATTGTACCACAGTAGAAACGCAACACCGCCGAGTTATTCTCTGACGTTACGTTTTTCACTGCGGTAAAATCAGGTAGTTTGAAAATTCGTCTTACACGAAGAAGTTGACGCAAAACGGGTAATTTTTAATCCCTAATAACTGATGTCTTGTGTAAATTTTCACATTCATTAACTTAACGACTCTCTACAAGCCACTTTAATATTTTACGTTGAAAGGCCTTTTAATTCAAAATTGTACCGCAGAAATTATTTTGGGTGGCATATGGTAACCATTATCCCGAAAGGGATAAATTCATCTTTTAAACAATGATTTTCATAATTTTTTATGTGACATTACGAAACTAAATACTATTTATTTTCACCGATTCTTAAACTCTGATGTTTGTGTCTTTCAGATGAGGACATACAACTCGTCCCGTGTCAGAGCAGGACCTATCTCTTGGCGCGTAAGTATTACTGCTTCATTCTGTCCCATTTTCACATAAAATACCTAAACGTTTAGTCCGGGTTCATTTTCCTAAGGAGTGCATTTCTAAATGTTTGTGTGCAAAATAAAAAGTTAAGCCAATATGGACAAATAAAACAATAGAGTAGACATACGATAAAAAGAATCATGAATGCACAATACCATCATCCAATGAATAGCAAAACATGGGCAAATCTTAGATGATAAGTTATCTTCGTGCTAGAGTTTTCATAAAAGAAAGGAGTAACAATTAACCTTTCAGTTCCCGACCTACTTTGGTATGAGGATGGGCGCCAGAGGTTCTGGCGGCGGGACCGAGTCCCACATCTAATCGTCACCTAGCAACCCAACCAGACATGACCATACCCGGATGTGACTAACCTGGATGTGACTTAACCGGATATAGACCTACGTAATCGAATGCGACACTATAAGTACATGAAATGTAGACATACCAGATGAATACTTATTATATTTTCCCGTATTGGACACATGTACACTAAATTTTGTCACCCGAACTGAGAGATCTCGTGCATGGCGAGGATAAATGTAAAAGCCTCCTTGCAATAATCCTGGATTCGTCAAATTATCACAAGATGGACAAATGACAAAACTGGATTTGACTTAATATGTAAATAAACACAAGTCAACTTTCAACTGAAACTTTACACTGGATGAAGGCACCAGATATTTTGACAATTTCCCGAAGGTGACAATACCAGATAAACACAAAGTAGAATTAGCAATCATGAGTGGTCTTAGTAACGAAAATGAGTCATAAACGTATCAACTTACTCCCAGACTTTTAATATAAGGACCATGAATCAGGATGAAATGGAACTCTCACTTGTGACTTCGAACCGGAACAGAACTGAACTTGAACAGACTTGGCGTAAGACAGAGTCGACAAAGACAATTCAAATCATGGACGTTTCTCCACCATTACCAAGAACTGTGACGTACAAATAACTACACACATGGACAACAGTGACTAACGAGGCAAACTAGACAACTGGAATATACTTGTCATCTCGGATTTTGACTTGCTCGAAATATGACATTCCCGAATTATGAAAAACACTGTCAAATGGCTGGGTTCCTAAAGGTGATTGAAGACATACTCGGATTAGTCAATTACTTAATTACCGGACATGATATTGCTTTTATTTCTTGTGTTCATACATATAATAATAGTAGATACATTTCAAAGTGTGATTGTTTAGTAATAAGTACAAGACTATTCATTATGTTAAGCATCTGTGATTTTAGTATTAGTTTTTGTTTAAGTGCAATGTGCAATTGTTAAATGAAAATATTTACAGATTTCTGCCAAATGAAAGATTTCTCCAAGGTTTTGCCAGGGCTAGGTGCAATTAGAACATTTCCTGCGTTTAATAGCATATTTTTTCGTTTCACCTTCTGTCAAAATGACAATTTATTAATAATCTTGATGAAGAAATTCTATTTTAAAGATGGAAAGCCGAATTTCACATTTTGCTTAAAATATTAGCTGGGAATTTTGCAATTCGCGGTATTTGATGATACAGAAATTGAAAAGTTTTTATGTTGCTGATGCCTATCATTAAAATGAAATGTTTTTGGCCGAAATTTGTACAGTGCATTTTTCAGGATATGTGTCAAAATGAATAGGTCTATATAGTCTCTATTTTCAAAAGTATGTATATAAACTCTTATGTAATTTGTAATGTATATCATCTAGACCGTGATCTATTCTTTCGGCTTGCATTGCATTCATATACATTGTATCCTGATAACGAGACAAAATATTTGAAAGCGTAATCCCAAAAACGACGTAAATACAAACCTCAAACTGACACAAAATGGCAAACTGACTTTCATTTGCAACATCATAAGATTGTCAGTAACGGGAAATTCAATTCAACTGACCTCGTCATTTTGAGTTACCATCGAGTAAGTGGCTGGTACCCCTGAAAGGAGGACAGCCATTGCTTTCTTGAGGGCGCCCTTATATTTGGTTTGATCTCCAGTATACATCTGTTGTAGATCACCCCTGTTATTATTAATGAGCATTATCTTGAGTTGAAGTTATGACTTCCTTAAGAATAAAAAAGAGAACGTGAAATCTATTTTCACTCACAAGTTCAGCAAGGACAGAGACCTCCAAGTTTCGGAGTTCTGCGACATTTGTCATGAATGTACAACATAATCCCAACTTTGTCGAGGATCTGCCTTGCTTGTGAAACAAAATAAAGTGGTCGTCCCCGTAACTGCGCTTTATACCATCAAAAATTACGACAAACATAAAAATGTAATTATTGTTTATTCTTATTTGGGTTACATAATAATATATTTGTGGGTACGTCTTTTTACACAGGTGTTTTCTTCTTTCCAATGTAAACCTTTATTTGATTTTTTTTGTTCATTATTATCATTTGCTTCTGTACTGCGAATATAGTGGGCTTATTTTTTTTTATCATTATACATAGTGCAATAATCATGGTTACAGGACAGAAGCATGTGAACTTAGGTAGGAGGGAAGGTACTGATTACAATGTTGCACAAGAATTTTAAAAGATTTATAAAGTAAGCTGGTTAATATTGTCTTCCATAGACACTACGATAATAATTTTTGCGTAATTTACTCTTTATCCAATTGAGTTTTACTTTATTGTTCATGATTTTTTTCTAAACGTTTCAAATGCAAGACAGTTAAAATTTCACCATCATAACGTACTATAATTTTTCATGTAAAATTTTTATAAGATAGCTCTAACTGTTCAATATTGCTTCTTGTGACCTTCCTTCTTTGTATAAAGTCTCCTCTTTATGAGGATTAATGGGTTTCGATGACATCACAAGATGTCATTTTTCGATAATCAGAGTTACTAATAGACGCATTAATATTAATTTGATAGGACGCATTTTATTGTAAATCTTTTGCAACATACTTTCATTCACATTTTAAATTTAGAGACCAATACGTAATTACAATTATTAAATGTTGTTCCAAATTTAAATAAATTAATTTCATTCAGTACAAAATTGTGCTTTGTTGTACTTCACAAATTCCAAATAAATTTAGTGTCTTCTACACATTTACATTATGAGTCGATATACATTAAAATGGGATAAAATGGTATTTTCGCAAAAAACAAGACTATGAATTCTGCAGTCTTCTTACGTACTCTTCTCCCCATCGTTTAATATCGGACTGAAAACAAAATCAACAGTGGATAACTGTAGACATAAGTTAAGAAAAATAAGCATTAGATTCACTCGATTATGCAGCTCTATGTAGCTGTATTTGAAATATGTAGCTAGCAGATAATTTGGAGGAATAGTTACCTCTGCACTTTCAATATTTTTCTTCAGTTTACTATAAAGTGACTTCATACTTTCATCAGTGTACAGTCTTGTGTACAATTCCTGTGGAATATCCTGCAATGAAATTACATTACATCATAGTCACTCACCCAAGATTTTACCACTAACTTGAATTACGCTTGGATTGGCCTCGGTTAGCCCAAAGCAAACTTGAAAAGTAGCATGATTCTTGTTGTGAATTGTTTCTTCTTACTAAATTTATTTCACGTTAGCGTTTTTCGGGTAAAAAATACTGTCAAATCTTAAAACATGTACATGTGTTTTGTGTGGTATATGTACACACGTACTAAATGGAGATTACCATTTTCATTTAGCAGTTTTGTGGTATTCTGAAGTTACTCAATGCAGTACAATTTGGCAAACAAGCAATATTGTTTCCGAAATTCCCTATGTTTTTTATTCCTTACCAGAGGTTTGTTTGACTGTCCCCACAGACGTCTGAGGATATAAATGAAGATTGTGGCGATTACTCTTAGGTTTTGTTCGGCACCCTGTGTTAATCTGGTCTCAACCAAGTTATACTCCACAGGCTTCAGTAATAACTGAAAATTATAACTGATAAATATATTTCTTTCATATGTTTTCACAAATCTTTTTATTTCAGCTAAAATGCTGGGGATATTACGGGCTACGCATATAAGCTCCGCCCCTAATACCCCAGTTGCCAGCCGCACTTATGTAAGCAGGGCATTAGAGCCCCAGACACCACAGAGGTAACACCTACTAAGCAGTACGTAGCAGGCTAGACAGCCAGTAACACGCAACCCAGGCTTAGCTACTTACTACAGCATGCATGGAACCACCGTAAGAAATTTGTATCTCAGATCCTTAAATAGACTATTAAACTGTGCATTGCTGCAAAGAGGTTAAGACGTTTTCGACTGTTTAATATACTACTTTGTCCTGGTTACTTAAATGCAAATTTAGTCTGCATTAAAAATTAACACTTAGGCGGGTGTTTATCGTGCAACTGAAGATTTTCTAATTAATATGAGAAACAATGGTAGCTTACGTTTTGCTATCAGATATCGTATGGCAAAACAGTTTCCAGTTATTCACAGTTTTCACTGTGAATAAACACTTTTTACTCTGATAATTAAGTTTACTCCAATGTGCTGTTAACGTGTTATTTTTGCGGTGGACCGTATCAAAATAGTATCTATAGTATTAAGTATAAAACGTACATCAAAATATCTCACTTGATTTATTGTCTTTGTACAGATGACAGGGAACAGTCCCAATGGTCCTTCTACGGGACCATAGTTCCTAATGTAAATGTTTTCCTTGCAATATATGAGCATTGCTGACGTACTCTCACACGTTCACCATCAATCATTAAGAGATTGGCATTTACTTCCTTTCTCTTATGAAAAATAGATGGCAAATTATTGACTTACGTAATTTTATTTGAGAAAATAGCCACACGTGAAGACAATTAAAATACTTACATTTGTAAGGTCCAAATAAATATTCATTTCGTGTACTTCTTTGTGTGACCCGTAACTATAAACAAGATGAAATCCACAAATAATTAAAACCAACTGTTTAGAGTGAACTACATGAACAAGCAGTCATATACTTGACCATAACAGTAACAGTCTTTTCTTCGTCTTATTAGTGTCCTCATTTAGGAGTAATTCATATGTTTTGACAGAAAGTACAAAAAGATATCACAAAGACAAATTGTCAACTTTCTATCTCTCGTTTCTGCTCTTCTTGTACCTCATGTGTCATAAAAGCTATATTATTATTTTCGTCAGTTGTTGCGCGATTTCCTCTGTGGTGACATTGCATTTACAACTTGCATAAAAGCCTTTAGTAGAGGAATTTACTTACATTTTTACAATGTTGGCTTGATATACCGTGCTTTAACATGCAAAAAAGTATCTCCTTCTAGCCAGGGACAATCACGTCCCTTGGGAGCTTCATATGAGAGATAATACTGCTTCATATGGATGCTCTGCTCTTCACATCTTGGTCGTCAGTAAATCATCTTCGAAGAAGTCTACTATTACCTTCTGTTCTCGTAGAATTTAAAAGAAATGACAATTCATTCTTGACAAGGAAAGAAAAAAAGCTGGCCTATTCAGTTGTGTACATGAGACATTCAACAGCTTTTGGTATTTCACCTTTGGATATGAAATCTCCAGTGAAATAAGCTCCATTGTACTGGGATTTTTCCTATTCCATAGAGAATGGATCTGTTAAGGGTTGCTATTTACAAAGGCGCCCTTTATTAAAGACACCTCAATTCTACAAATATAGTAATGTAGTAGACAGGTATCAGAGGTAAATATGAAATCAATCACATATTACTCTACATAGAAATGTTGCTTTTGTCATTCAGATGAGTGTACAATATATCCGTTTACTGAGTGTTCGCTTTATAGTTCCACTTTGAAGTAAGTGTTAAGACAGCAATCCAAACAGTTGAAAGAAATATGTGCCAATATTTGCTCTCTGGTTGCTACCAACTTTATTTAGTCAGAGCATTAAAAGATATGTTCTGCACTATTGCTATCAGAATAGACATTATCAGATTCTCTGCCAAAGAGTAAACCATTTTGACCCAGTTTCGCCTGACCAAACAACGGATAGAAAATAATAATTTATTTTATTTAGCAATACTTAGACGTGCTCTAAGTTAGACTCTGATGCACTGACTGAATGTCTCAATCTGTCCAAGGATGTCCCAGTTTAGGCAGGATTTGACAGAAAGGAATTTCTAGATTGGTACCTGTCCACGATATCCAAGAAAGTGTTATATTGGTCAACTATTCAAGAATCCATAGTTTTCTTCTTATTTCGCGACATGTTAAATCGTCCATTTGTTTAATTAAAATGAAATCAATGTCCTTACAAGGGACTGACATTTTTAATGGAAGAAATTCCATGAGCAAAAACAAAGAAGAGATTTCCCTGTTATCAGCTGCTGCAGTAGTAATTGCTTTCCTGTTTGAATCAATGCGCAAAGTAGTCCTCCCTTGTTCTAATACTTTATCCAAACATGCCAACATCTTATTTGCCAGACAAATGCTCATTTGTCTTTTATTTTCAGTTAATGAACAGATAGGCTTAATGGTAAAGGGACGTGACTCGGCAAGCATTTTCAGCATGGTTGCTCGCTTTGCTTCTGACAATGAGAATTCTTTGATCAGTTTTGTTGTCATGCCCTTTTTTCTGACGCAAGAAAGCCCATTTTATTTGAATAACGCTGTTTTTTGGAGAGCAGGATTGTTATTAGATTTTGATTAAAAAGAAAGTGGTTTACATTAAAAAGTTTAGGGTAAATTCGAAAGTGATGATGAATTTGGATAAAGTCCATAAAACTTCCTCTCTGTATTCCTCACAGTGATATCTCAATGAAGATAAATTCATGCGTTGTATTGTTCACCCATCTTACAGCACAATGTGGGTTTTCATTGTTCACATATTGAATAGTTGGACATGACCTATTGTTTTATGAGGGATTTGTTCAACTCACCCATACCTTCTATTGTCTTTTTCATTCTAGATAAACATAGATATTCATATGATTTACCTTTGTCTTTACAGGCCTTGCTAATGGGGACATAATCTGATGAATCCAGCTACAAAGACGGATCAGATATGATGAACATGCCCCCTATGCCAATGCAAGCTGGTAAGCCATTAGTAATTTAGATTTTCAAATATTAAGAATTAATTGTAAATTTGCAAAACTCAATGTTTTAAGTATATAAATAAATTTATTAAAATATTTTATTAAAGATCTTTATGTGATATTGCTGTATGTATAATGTTTCATAATTTTAATATCTTATAAATATTTTCTCTTTTTTTAACAAACATTTGTTTATATATTTTTTTATTTTAATATTCTGGTGACGATTTGTCGTATCAACCTGTATTTGAATAATCGATCGAATGTACATTACACTACCTACAGACTCATGTTAATGTTATTCAAGCAAGAATCTCTTTTGAAAACATCGCACAATTGACATTTTCATTATTTGAGGGATTCTGCCGGTTACTTATTTCGCAGTTTGAATCCTTTAATAGGCAACCCTGTTTCTGCACAAATGTAAAACTATGTAGAAATCTTTGATTCTTCTGCACCACTCTCTGTAGATGATAATAGTTTTTACTTTACTTCTATTTTCTAGGTCGTCTATCTATCTTCCTAGGATCAGGTCTGTATATATCGAATCTTCCGTACATGGGATACGTTCATTACAGCTTCTTAGCCCAATGTGTCGAAACCTTAGATGCCAATTTGTCCATATTATGGTTATAAGACATGCAAGATCCACATTAAACAAACGGAAAATTATTTAGGCATCACCCCAGTATACCCGCATTTGGCAAGATGTGGTAACCCTTCAGGAATTAATTAGTCTGTAAGCTTGTTTATTCTTTTAATGCCTTGGCATTGCTTTGCATCTCGTTTTGCAAACAAACCCATTTGATTTTTCATTGTTTGACAGCGATAAATGAAAAAAAATGATAAAGACCATGCCTGATGCAATTTAAGCTTTCACATGCATTTTGATATCCCTTTACTTTCTAATTTTAAAAAATTTAGATTATTTAAGACACATATTTTGTCAACCGAGTGCCGGGGATATTACGGGCTACGCACGTAAGCGCCTCACCTAAGCGGAGAGGGCATTAGAGCCCAGGAGACCTTAGAGTTAACACCTACTAAGCAGTACGTAGCAGGCTAGACAGCCAGTAACACGCACGCTAGACTTAGCTACTTACTACACGAGGGTTAGAAGTTGTGGTGAACTAAACAAAAATTACATATTTGTTGCGTAAAATAGTGTACTTTGCTTTCAATAAAATTAGAAATAAAATGTTCAGATGTGCAATTAATTGCATGCTCAAGCTGCTTATTGTACAATGCATGTGTGATTTTTTTTCTATTTTCTTTTTACATGCAATTTGTTTATTTATTTACTTTTTTACAAGCTAAGTTAGATCATGGAATGAAATGTTCTTGTTGTGTGATGTTAGGGTGCATTGCATTCTTTTTTTACCTTTTTTCACTTCCGAGAGCTGAGTTGCAGATAAGAAATTCAATTTGCCAACTTTTGCCCTCTTCATCATCATATACCCATTACAACGGGACTGCAACTCACTTCCTGTCACCTGTGCATCTGGTCATTCTGGATGACATCTGGATCTTTAAAGTAATCATCTTTTAGTTCTCTTCTATGGCGGACACTATGAGAGTTGCAGTCCCCCTGGAAATCACGTGACATACACATACAAAAAAATCACGTGGTTATATCACGTGACCTCATTACGAATCACGTGACCTCTCTGTTTCAGGGACTGCAGCTCCATCTGTTGCCCGCAACTCCCAACTTACACCATGGACAGAGTTTTGAAGCATCAGTTTTCCAAAAATTGGATCTCAATGACAGGTTGGTTAACTCCTATGTTTCATTTTGACGCACATCTTTAGCCTGGACGACATGACTTCACAGATATGACTCAGAAACAAAGGACAAATGAAGAAAACAGATTGATGAAGTTTGATGGCAATCCATGGGATATATTTACAAAGATTTATTCTGAAATTTGAAATCAACCTGTCACATTAAGCTTTGTACTTTATAAAATGGTGTTTAGCTCTTTGTAGTCAATTAGGCAAATGTGTGTCGTAGTGAGAACAAACTTGCAATTTCCACCCAATAACCATAATTCATGCTGTTATGAGTGTTGGATAAAAACTATTATATTTGTTTATTAGTTTTCTTCCTTCTTATCATATTTTATCGAACATAGTCGAGCCGCTTTTGCCAAGAACACAACAGGTTGTGATTTTCATTATTGTTATTTTACATAAAGGTGCAGTAAAGGAGTCATTTTAAAACTTGATCTCTTACCAGGCAGTCTTGTCAAAATATTCTTTTGCAGCCATAAATTGTAACATAAAATAAAGTGCAGGGGCGGATCTAGGATTTCTCGTTGCAGATGGGTACGATGCCTCCTTTAAAATTCTCCCAAAACCCCCAATAATAAGTAAAGAAATTTTTTGTCGCTAATACTGTGAACAGACATATCTAGAATAACGTCACTGGGACCAGCTTCTAATTTTTACGAATAAGTTGGTGAAGAGGACCGCAATTGCAGTGACCTTCATCAACCTCGTCAGGTTGAGTACCTTCTACTTTGAAACAGAAATGTCTTACCTAAGGCAAGACAACAAATTGCTGCTTACCAGACTCTCTATGGCTAATGTAGCTCATTATAGACAAGCCTGTCAGGAGCCTGAGGGTCAAAAAGTTTTCTCTGCGGTTTTTAATTATCTTGCTGCAAATGAGGTTCTCTTGAAATATGGATGTAGCAATGCAGACAATTTGCCGCAGACAATTCGAAATATAATAAAGAACCTGTATCTTTCGTTGTCACACACAGACTAGAAAATAGAAAACGGATATTCCAGCCTTAGTCAATTAATAAGACTAATGTTGAATTGTATTAGCACTCTTTAAAGTGACACTTGAAATTTTAACTTTTAGAATTCGGAACCAGCTAACATTCTCTGCGATAAAAGTCCCAAATTCAGCATCAGTAGTCCCCAAGGATGCCTTTCACGTTTGTTCACAAAGGGTGCTTGCAACTCGGGTCACAAAACGTCTTCTACAATGAAAGAGTGAAAGAAGAATGAACAATTCGTATTGTGGAGCGGAATGTGTCTGCGTGAAGATGTTAATATGCAGAATGTGACTCAGTGACATGATTAAGGGGAAAATCCAAAGCCAGGGGGAAGAATTGTCCTGTTTCAGGCCAACAACAGGAGTACTCATGCTGACAGCTGGAGTCCCATGAATTTAATTAAATGTCCACCACACTGACGTTGGCTTAGGTTAATATTAACTGCAAATGATAAGTGGTGTAGTATCTATTTTTGTCGTGATTTCTCAATTCCAGATAAAATTTAATCGACAAATTGTGTATGTATTATGAGACGGTACATTTGAAAGCGTAGGTAGCTTTACAGATCTATACACTTATGTTTTTGTCTTGTTTTAAGAGTACAAAGAGTACAAAGTAGGTATCCTACATATTCAAGGGCATCCTATGTGTATCTAGGTGATTAAGCCAAATTCCTTTACATGAACACTATCACTCGCAATGAAGCCAATTACATTGAAAAGAATATGAATAAAGCTTTCGTTTTTCATACCTTTCATCGCAGTTTTCTTAAGGCCATGTAAACTACACAACAGCTGTAATGGTATGCAGCAGTTCCTAAGCTTTTCTACAAAAGAATACTTGAAAACAGAAGTGGGTGAGGCATAATTGAGATGACACTACTGACCCAACCACTGTGAAGCCTTGGACACTTACATGGAAACATGCTTATCCTCCAAGCTTAACTACAAATTGATCCTGACCATCCTCTGCAACACTAATGGCACCCGCACTGGGAAATGCGACGGATAATGGACAGGACAGAGATGGTGCTCTATTGACATAGAAAGATATGGAGGCTGTCTGAAAATGCTCTTAAGATGCATTTGTCAATTGTGGGATATCAGATATGTTTACATCACAGAATTGCACAATGATGTTTGATAAATGAGAATGGATATCACAAACCTTCGTGCAGCTGCAAACAGGTCTAATCGTTTAGCGGCATTTAAATTGTACCAACAAAGTCATTGCAACTATGAATTACATCGATGTAGAGATATGTCTTCGCTTTTTACTCCTTGCTTCGTGCTGAACTCGTGAAGTCAGGTCCAGAATACATTACTCTCAATGATGTACAAATTAAGACAATATGTTTTGTTAGAGTTAAGGTTTCTCCGTAAAGAACGATGATTGACCATGACGGATTCTATTCTTTGTATGGATAGTTATTATCAGTCACCGTAAGCTTGTCTAATAATAACGTTTTCTGCGCTGTATTTTCTAGAGTTGCATTCCAAAAATCCCGAATGTGTGAGTCATATTCTTTCAGAATGTACTAATTGTTGGGATGGGGTTTTTTTTCTTCAAAGAAAATGTGGTATTTAGATTATTCTCTCTCAATAATTGCCAGAGAAACGAAAGGGCACAAAAACAGGTGCAATGCATGTGCTGGTTTGATCTGTCATGTTCCAACCGCAAATAGGAACGTGTCTACACAAACATGGTAAACGTATTACCATTAATGCGTCTATGTATATGTATCAGTGCTTCGTGTGTATAATCTACACATTGAAACTCCCATATATTGCCTTTTATCCCGGTATATACGAAATGGTGAATCTATTTGATGCAGATAACAGATATTTATAACATTGTTGTACATAGGAACAGCACATAAGGCTAACACTTTGTAGGCTGTAGATTCGTTTATTCACAATGCAATTGTTTCCTTTCAAATTGCAACAATAGAAACAAGTGATAAATATCTTGTTTGTATCTGCAGAAGAATGGCAATGAATAGAAAGCCCCTCTGCGTCAAAGATACGAGGGAAATTTTTGACCTTGGGGGCTTCGGATTCATCATCCGCACTTTAATACACTGCTTCAGGACCTAGACAAAATGAAAATAGATAGGACATAATTGAGATGACACTACTGACCCAACCACTGTGAAGCCTTGGAAACTTACATGGAAACATGCTTATCCTCCAAGCTGAACTATAAATTGATCCTGACCATCCTCTGCAACACGAATGGCACCCGCACTGGGAAATCCTGTGTGTAATGAACAGGACAAAGACGGTGTTTTATTGACACACTAAAGTAAAAGATTGTTTTTACAAAATCTTAAGTTACAATCATGATTACGACACAGTCGAATACAGGCTGACACACGAGTATGTCTGCTGTTCATTGAAATAACAATACATGACTATTCAGTACACACTAGGTATCTTTGAAAAGATTATTATAACGGTGTTACAACAAATATTTTTCCTCGTTTTACAAAACTTTTAAGTGTTTAAGTCATGGGCAGTTCGCGTGCTGTGGTGCGTTCGGTGTTACAGGAAGTCATGTCTTGTACTTAAGTGTACCAGTACAATTGCCCATACATGGAATTCAGGGTGTCTCGTTATGGATGGTAGTAATAAATAAGTTAGATAAAAGCATAATAACGATTTCACGACATTTTAATGGATATTTTTCCGGTTTTAAGATAGCTGTTGTCTAAGTTGTCTTTTTCTTCTGTTATCAAACGTTTATTCTTTACGTCTTGGAAATTTACGTGCAGATATTTCTTTTAAGGCACTTGGATAAACAAAAATGTAATCAACAGTGAAGTTTGCTCGGTTTTCAACGTAGTAGTTTGTAGGCGTGTGTTTATGCCGAAGTAAATGAGCTCTACAATTATCGCAAATCATTAAACAGCATTTTAAAGAACACACTTTACATTGGCTAACGTATATTTTACGTAACGTATATTTTACATTACGTTAAGTATCGACGCAAATGGCAATTGGCAACGTCCTTGGCTAATCAAGATGAAGTACCTGGAATAAGTGCTTTGTTTGTAACAAGTTCCTGTGATCTCGCACATTAATTAAGTAGATTGACATGCCAAAAATATCTCGGCTGGTTGAATGCCAAAATAGAACAAATCAGCAGGAATAAATTATGCAGATTGATAATCTCAAAGCCAATGTTTGCTGTTACATAAATAAGGAAAACTGTGAAGCAGAAAGGGTAAGGACCGGTTTACAGGTCTACTATCAATCTATTATATTACAAAAACAGATAAATTGATACACTGCAAGGTTTCAAGTCGTAAATGTACTATTTGTATGTATCAACAAAAAGTTTAAAAGTAGAAAATAGTTCAATGCTTTAAGTATTCAGCTGATACACAAATGATTGTATCAGGCAGTTAGAAAAAGATTATGGATTATTTGTGTCAATGTCATAAATTTTTTTCTTCCAAAAAGTTTTGTCCAGGCTATTTTGTCCAGTAGTAACCGGCCGTCTGCTTTATATTTAGAAGTAAAACGAATTAGCTGTTTTATGTCAATAATTCGCCTATTTCTCCTGGCTAGAAAGCTACATTAAGCCCACAATACTTCATATATTAAATGCAATATAATGTCTGTGGTACAAAAGGAATAGAGATGAAAAGAGAAATTACACACGCCGGTGAGTCTCATTTATGAAACCAGATTTGCAAATGATATTGGTAGTTATAATAAGCGTGAAAATAGAAGTTCCAAAGTCGGTTGCAACCAATAGAGTTTGCCTTTATTTCTTTATTGTCACCAATAGAGGAAAAGGGTACAATAGTTCGCCCAAGTCATTAAAACTTAAAAAGTTATCTTGTGTAACGAGACCCTTTTTGGTAGTTCGTGTCTATCAAATGGGCAATATTTTTCCGCCCACATTTTCCTACTTGATCCTGTTGAATTTAATTCCATAAACAATTAACAATACAATACCGTCGCTATAAAAGAATAAGCGTGTTTGCTTTAACCTAAAACCTGAAAACAGATACTAGAATCACCCATAGACAAATCTATCACAACTAATTATCCAATTTATATGTATCAGTCTCGTGGATGTTGCAGAGAAAGCTAGAATCCTGCAATAAATATTCAGCAGATAACTTCTTGGCTTTGTGAGTGAAATTGCCTGGAATGGTATTCAGCAAGACAGCAGAATCCTTGACAAGAAGTCGGGACTTAAGACTTTTTTCCTACTATTTCATGTCTTTGTCACAAAACGCTCAAGCTGCATAGCGAAAATCCATTCACGCAAACAGTTTAATGTGATTCAGATAGGCACTGACATTCCACGAATTAAATGCTAAATTTTTCTCCATTGTAAAATTGAGTCTTAATTATATAATTTATATTAATTTTATCACAAAGTTGGAATATTGGAAACAGTAGTATCAGATATTCATACATCTTTCAGCAGTAAGCTGTTCATTCTCTTGGTACAGCCATCCAAATAAAGTTAATCATTTAAGATCTAGAGAGACTTGTCAATATTAACTGCTTTAGTTAAAGAATATGAAAAATTTCATCGCGATGTGTCTAGTCCAACTATAGTCTACAAAAATAAGCAAATTGCACAACCTACAAATAAGATTGCGAATCAATTTTACTTGATCCGTGCTTCAGTTGTTCAATTGTTCTTCCATCTGAGGTGTATTTATTGTTATGTGGTCCTCAGATCCAGTTGGGGCCGCATCCAACATGTCCCACTGGAGATCAATCCACAAATAAGTTACGTTTAAGACTGTGGGCAGATTGTAGACAAATTAGTCACCTGTCTGTAATAGCCCCCATTACGCTGAGATGAGGACATTGAGCACTTGTAAAGAAACACCTGTGCCTTGGGACGCTAAAATAAATTAATCGGGAGAACCTCTAAGACCCTGAATGGTCTTTAGTGCTTGAAAACATTCTGGTTAGCGGTAATTGTGTGGGCCTATTTAGGACCTTGGTTGTAATGGTCCTTAAGAAGTCTAAGGTTGCGTATTCGAAATTGAATATCTAAATGATGTGCCTTTGTTTAGCATGGATTTATATTTCCGATATTGATGTTTAAATGAAAATTTAAAATTAGGTTCTAATTTTGTAAGTCACTGATGTTGAAAACATGGATCCACCTTGTCAAAAATAGATATTTTGTAACAATCAAGTTTCAATTGCAAAGAAAATTATTTTTGCTTTAACGAGAATAATTTCTGAATGTCTGTCGACTCAATTCACTAACTAGACGACATCTAAATCGTGCGATGAACTCATTTTAAACACAACAGCAAACTAGAGACATGAGACAGTACAAACTTCATAAATACTAATACTTTGGAAATAAATGGATATTATGTACATATTTACTAAAAGCCTTTTAATTTAAGGACTAGTTTACTGTACATGAGTATTTCTGTTTTGGGAAAAGATTGATGTCAAATCAATATCATATTTGCACGGAGGATATTACTTTTACGGTTATCAGCAACTCAAGTACTCTATTGATTTACTATGACACATTAAAAATAGATATACCCCAGTACATGTCGGTTAATTCCCGATCAGGTCCTGTCTCTTTACCCTAAGTGGCAGAATGAGGTCTGTCCTTCAAAGCTATCTGGCTAATTGCTAGATATATGAGAAGTAAGCAGTAACACAATTCTCACAGTAAAACCTGACGTTTTACGATTATTCTGTGTGACCACTATTTATAATCAAGCAGAGTTTATTTATTTATAAAAAAATATGTGCACTTAAAATACAGGCACATTGAAAACGAAACTTTTGATTCTGTCGCAAACGGTTGGTGGTCTCAAAAACAGGGTAAAAGTCAAGTATTTTTCCAAATACAAAGAAAACGATTGCATGGCGTCTACAACAAAAGAAATAAATCTTAATAATTTGACGCAAATGCCAGAACATCCAAGCCAAAAGTGAAATGTACCGTAAGAACGGATTTTGCGTTTTTCGCCACAGCTCTGCTGCATACATTGTTCAGCAGAAACCTCATTATTTCGGATTTAATGGCCCTTGTAATCCTACCCATGTTGTAAAGTGACTGAATAGTAATTTATTCCCTCCTTATCAAACATTTTATTACTTCAAAAAAGAATAATAGCAGAAAAAACAGTTTGTTTAATTTCACTGACCTATTTCTTTGGAATGTTTCTCAAAGATAAAGCCTTTTTTCACTTGATGTATTGAGGGGTTGATAATGTACAGCTTTATATCAACATTGCCAATGTTGAAACCAGGATTTCCATATCAATAGAGGTGCTTGGTTACATGCCAGGCCTGAATCAGTACACAATAGAAATGAGGCTGAGTGTTCAATTCAATCAACCCATTCTGGTAAAGCCTAGGTTGAGGAGCTGGGAGTGGGACATAGTGCCTTCTTAAGATGGATGTGTTTAAGTGGATTAGTTCTGCATTTTAGTAGTAGATGTGCATCTACTCAAATATATCGTGTGGTTGTTGCAAAGTGATCATTAGTATAAAATTCAAAAGCAAAGTACAGATCCATACAAGCCTGTTTAAAATATTGTTACGTGGAATGTTTGTATGTATTATGCATATGCGTAAAGGTCATTAGTTATGGATTGATCAGCTATGCATGAAAATAGACTTACAAAGGAAAGATGGATGTTAAATCAATAAACTATTGGCATAGAGGATATTACTTTTTCTGTAATCAGCAGCACAAGTAAGTGATGGCTTGCCCGTGACCTATGATAGTATTTTATGTTTACTTATGCTTTACAATCACAGTCCTTTTTAAACTTCTTTCCATAACAAGAAACCTTCCTGGATCTAGTTTTGAAATGTTCTTACTTTAAGCACCACAACCTACATTCAAAGTTAGTAACACATGACCAATTTAGCAGGAAATTGTAATCTTCCAAGGAACCATAGAATGGTCACTTCTGTGGCTATTTCCTTTCATCCAAAAACACAGCAAATTGATTGAGACCAAATGCCAGGACACTAATGCAAATAATGTGTCTCTGGGTATTCCAGATTGAGACAAACAGTGTTGTGTGATTTTTTGGAAAAGAAATTGCTGTACCAGACATATACATTTCTTTGCTTGCCATCAAATTAGGATAGTTTTGAGAAGTATTTAAGATGAAAAAATAACACATTAGCCAGTTGCTTTGTGTCTCTTAACAAAAATCTGATATACTTTGGTAAAGTCTTTGCAGATGTTTTCACACTGTAGCTACAGCTTCCAAGCACATATTTGTCCTGGGAACAGATGGGGATTTAGACACATTTACAAGCTTATGCACTTTACTGTAGAGATGAGTCCCTATTCCACAAAGACTCGTTTACTGACTATGATGCAAACATTTCTAGTAGAAGTTTTAGAAGGGAAAACATATCTATTTCTATTCATTCCATGGCTTCTGTACTGAATTAAATCCAGCAGGATATTTTTCTGGGATAGTATCTCGTGATTAAAGTTGGCAGAGTTTCGTAACAATCTGCAACAAAGGATGGATGAACCACTCTGTTTTAGCATTCGCTTTATTTTCACGTGTCATTTTCATAATGTGCGTATCTCAAAAGAACTCTTCACAAATTGCACAACTTGTGCTTTTAACCTATCAGTGTTACTTGCAGTCCATAGCTTAAACTTGAACACTAAATAATAAAATACATTCACACTGTGCATTCTTTTGCTTAACTCTACAATTTAATTTACGCTGTGTACTCTGTTTACACTGCTCATAGATAGAACAACTCTAATTTGGGTTTCTTACTATACCCATTGATTGAAAATTACTTTACTGATTCATTGGACTTTTCAACTGAGTTTACACTTACATAGCTCTAGTTGCTGTTGTTTTTTGACATATTTTTACATATATTTATGTATTTTTGCAACATTTTACATCCTGTGTACCATTCATGGAAGGAGAGAGGTGGTGAGGTTAGACCAGTGATTTTGCCCCACATAAAGTGTAAACCAATTTTGTTTCAGTGAGTGTCCACTAGGTAGCTAGCGATGCATACTGCTTTGGGAATAGCGTCCCTAGCCTCTCCTTACCGCCATTGGCGTCCAGGTAAGCAAATTTCCTAGCACTTTAATCAAAAAAGGGGTGCCAGATTACGTCTATGAGGTAACAAAGAAACTTACAACAAGAGAGACAATTGATTTATGACAATCCAATTTATACCAACTGGAGACATTACCCAAAATACAATCCATTTCCATACTTGTATTCACTTCACAGCATAATTAAATATCTTAATTTACGGATACATAATAGCCAGAAACTGACACCACCATTGTGATTGAGAAGGAAAAAAGTACTCTGGAAAGAAATCAGCAAGATGCAATTCCACGGCAATGTTTTCTAAAGCTATTCCTGTACCCCACTAAATGCGAACGAAAGAAACAACTTTTGTATTGATTGATGGGGAAATGGGAACGTGTAGTGAAGAAGTAAAGAACAGAAAGTGCGTTTCTTACAAAACAAAATGGGTGTAGACAGATATCAAATGATGTGGAATAAGCTTACATGGTTCGAACTTAGATCTGTTGTGAGGGAAAATTATTCTCGAGCGCTAATGAATCTTTTCAGTAAGTCCAAAACGGAATTGATGACATACGAGTGCCGTCACATATTAAGGTGGAGTCCCAAAATTTTGCGTTTTGTTTTGGACCAATCGCAATTTAAGCGACGAACGTGTTCCAATGTTGTATGAATTCGCAACATCACGATTTCCATTTCCTGCCACTGCACAGTACCAAACGAACTGAACAAGCGAGGAAAACTACTCTTTGCAACAGAAATAACTCTGTAATAACTGTTCATGATACGGAATATTGTTCTTGTGCAAAGAGTCTCATTTAACATAAAGACCCCAACGGCATTTTTAATTTTTTGCATCTAATCCTTAGTTGTGTAGCTTATACATTTGTTTGCTTTACTTATGTTAGTTGTTGTAAGCATATATTAACTTTAATTGTAATAGATCAGTTAGTGAGAAGATGAAAATATACTTGTTGTCATGCTTAAACAGTTTTCAGTGACAAAACAAAAAAACCAATGTAAATGACACCAGACACATTACGAATTGAATCAATCCTACTCTGGTTAACTTTGAACACGCAGTAATGACTAAAGTTCTATTAAGTAGAAATTAAATCAACAAAATGCTTCGGATTATTTTCGGACGCAAATATCGAATAGAAGGGCTACAAATACGAGACAATAAACAGATCAGAATCGGTAGAAAATGCAGATGAGCCTCCTGAGGATGATAAACCCCGAAGAGTGACAATATATCAAACCGGAGGACATTTTACACCCCAAAATCACATTGCGCCAGACAAAAGAGTTCGACTAATCTCATGGAAGGCACCGCCACTGTGTAAATATTAGTATCCCTGCTGAACCCCATGTGAGACGCATTGGGCAATTTAACACAGTGGCATACAGGTCTAAATGAACCTGCTTTCAAAGATGGATTGAGTTTTTATGTTTGGGATTATGGGGAGAGCTGGGCAATTTGTCCCCATAATACATACCTCAGAGGGTTGTTTGGTCAGAAAGGGGACCAAGCGAAAATGGGTTATATCCATCAGTGGTGTGTGCTGTCCTATCTTTCCCATGCAGAATAACACAGAATGGTTTTATTTTTGTCTTGCGATATGATTTATGCATTTCAAACTGGGGCTCATCCCAGAATCAAGGTATAATCTTGTTAGGTTCCTTGGTCAGATGTATTTGGTGTCCTTTACAAATATATCAAGAGGGGTGAAAACGTGAAAGACCCCAGCTAACTAGCCTTTCGGGAAAAGCTTTCTACGGGTAAAACTCACAGCGAAGAAGGATACTCAGCTACTATCACACATCAGTAGTACAGACTACGACACCGGACATGACGGCTAAACTAGTTGCAAGGCGTCAGGTTATGTTACAAACAATACGCACGTTAGCATTCAATTTTCGGATGATAGCATCACTAAAGTGCATCGTCCTCCCTCTCGTTAACAATTCAAACCGCAGATGATCTTACCTCAAGATTCTGGATACACAGTTCTGTTGTCCCTGTAGTTTCAATGCATAGCTTGGTACCATGATTTAGATATGAATTCAACGTTGCGAAATTTTCAAGTTTCACATTATATGACGCAAAGCAATTATCCCAGTTAATGAAACGAAAATTGATTGATTGTCGATGTGTTTCTTTAACAATTTAAGGAAAGCTACTTAAGATATTCGTCAATAGATGCAACATTCAGGGATCCGAAAAAGGTCAATCGGGGCATTGATATTTAATTATATCCTTGAACACAATTAACGACTGACACGAACAAGAATCGACTATTCTCCTCAATCATTGATGCTATATTTATTGTATAAATAATTTAGTTTTATTGAACTCTTAAGGATTTCGGCTCTGGCATTTTAAAATTGAAATCTTTTTGATTCGACAATAGTTGTGCCTTTTACTGCCATTTAATTAAACGTAGGCCTAGATAAATTGGGGACGTTATGATGAGACGACAGTTTGAAGGGCATTTTAATGCCTTACCATTCTGCTACATGGTAGCATTCATTATGACTGATTACCGTTTATTTAGAAAAAAATCACTGTTGGAGTTATAATAACATCTCATCTTGTTGACTTAGATAAATCTCTTTTAATTTCCAAAATTAATTATTTTTTTCCAAATAAGTAGAGGCTGGATAGTGACCTCTATTGATTTCTTAACGACTCTCACGGGTAATTTTGATCACCAAAACTAATTTGTTTTTTCTGATCAGTGACTTTCAATTAGGATATGATATGATTAATTAGGATATGATTAAGATACTCATTATACCACAGAAAATCCAAAGCCCTATTTGTGTTAAGTCCTGAGGTAGGACGAGTTCTTAATGCCGTGACTGCATGAAAAGAATCACCTTCATGTGTGTGGTAGTTGATCAAACTGTTGTCAAAATGGGAAAATAGAAAAAACAGCTTCAAGTTACTAGATGTATGTCAGAGATAGTAGGCCAGACAGCTGTATTGTTTAACGCACTGTAATGTTATTATTTATCACAAGGGATTCAGATCAAAATAAACCCATAGATCACAGGTGTTCAAGAGATACATAATTCTTCATATTGTTTGTATTATCTTTGGATACGCTAATCTTTACACATTAGTGGAATACTATTGTACTGTTTTTGACATGAATATGGCTCGTCCATAAATTCCTAAGGTAAAAGCATACATCTGAATGTTTACTTTTATTGGACTAATAACATGAGTATTCGCACCATGTGCCAAATTAGACTCCACACTGAATTACACATGCATAAATATTAACGAGGAGAACAAATAATTAATAAATATTAGATGATAATTGCAGATGATAAATATTACATGAAAACTTTATTGTTTTTCCAGACGCGTGGACCAACCATATGGCACAGACCATGGCGCGAATGGCCGAGAGCGGCAGAGCTAAAATAAAAGAGGTGGGTATCATTCGAAATTAGCAATTTGTTTAATTTTTGCGCTGTACGAGATAACTTAGTGAGTGACGCAGCGTGAAATTTTATTGTTTGCAAAATAAAACATATTTCAGTGACTGTTAATGTAACATTACTGTCGTAATATTTTATTTTCATTAACAGACAGATCAATTTCATTATTACTTAGTTTTTTAAATCGTCAGAGTCACAATCACACAGAGTTCAATGGTATTTTAAACTAGCATTTAATGAATGAATGAATTTGATTCATTATTGGCTACATACATATTTACACACAATATATACTAATTGCACATGTATAAATTCATAATAGAGCAATAACCCCTGAAAAGCTATCGTCAATGAACGCCCATGTTTCCTTATTTTTGATGTTCAAATAATGAAGAATAATTTAAATTTATAGTATCAGGTCCATCTAGTTAATTTAATTTTCATCTACTTTGATACATACTTCACCGATTATAATTGTTCAGTACATGTGCGAAATTGCTAATAGATCATACTCTCGGCATCACAATGTGAAATCAGAAACAATTTCAACACCCCAAAAAATAAAATGTCTTACATCCAAGTGCAACAGAATGACAAACATTTCCGAAGCAGCTGTTTACAGGAGTGGGAGCTTTAATAAAAGGTTATGACGCTGTCCTTTCCTCAAGCAATCATCCTATATCCATCACCTCCCCAAACTGTCATTTATACCACTACTTTTACCGCTTAATGATTACCGCAAATGAGTCTGGCGTTTTTTGCTGCAGTAAAAGCAAGAAGTAACATTTTATTACGCCTGGGAGGGGTACAGAAATCCACACTAAATTGTCTGTAAAATCCACTTCAGTGGATTTTATTGCGTAATACTGCTGACAAAAACAAAACACAATTAATGGCAGTAACGCCTGTTGTTTTCTGTTAACAAGACACTTAGTTATCCTGCGGCGGTCGAACATTAAAAGTGACGTGACTGGCCTGCAATTTGCCGACTCATTTGTCACATTTTAGGAGAGAAGTTCTGGCGGGAAATTGTTCTCTGTGATTGCAACGATTGCTATTCCATTTTATTAATTGCAACTCCTCTGAGGTGTGTAATTTAACTACAGTGCTGTTATAACATACATCTTTTTTATCTTTATAAAGTTGGTAAATAATTTATACTACTCTTACGGTATTAAGTGTCAGACGTCGTTCCGGCGGTATATTTGTATTTCGCGACGAATGTTTATTGGTTGCAACGCACTGGACAAAGAGGACTAGCAAGACAGTGATTTGAAGATGTGGATGCTGATTTATTGATAATAGCTCAACTGGAAATTATAGCAGTAAAATGTCAATCTGGGACTAAAACCCTATAATATGAAATTAACAATGTTATGGTAGACAGTCATTTTGCAGGGTTACCAATTAATATGAAATCGATATTGCCACTGTTTTGTAGCTGCAAAATATATTCTACTTTAATGATAGCTGGTTTATTTGTCTAAGTATTGCTATGAATACTAGTTTAAACTAAATCTAATTGAAATGCAATTACCTGAGGCAACTAGAACATAGATGTTGACCCTTCAGTTTCTGGATTCCTTCTGGATGTGCTGCTCATGCATGCTCTATTTTATATGATTTTGGGGTGATGTCACACATGCTCTGCATGTACGATGTCATTTCCAAGTGTCACTAGTTGGCGGCATGTGGCAGGAGACAATAACCAAGGCTAAATCCTAACTTTATTACCCTCTATTTATCAGATTATCACATAAGTATAAGACAAAATTGGACAGTCACTGTTACTATTAGTCCCAATGGCTCCGTGATGGCCCATGGTCTGTGGTATTGAGAATTACACGCCGCTTACAAAATTACTTTTGTAAATAAATTTTCAAAAATAATTAAAGCATAAAATTAAGTAAATCTTTACCCTTCCCAGTCTGTTAGATCACGTAAAACCTATTCACCTCGCCAACAGCACAGGAAATTAGAGCAATATAAACTATCGTTGTATTTGCCATAGCAAAAAATCACATTAAATGTGACCCAAGTCATTGGAAGAAATGTCAAGCTTTGCGTATGACCTGATTTTAACCGGATAAGTGATCTTGAACTTATCCTACGCTTTTGATTTATAATGAAAATTTCATTTGCTGCCAGCCAAAGTCTAAGAAGGAAAACAGTGTTTCTGAGCAAAAGATTGTTAGAATAAAACTTTTATATTGTTCAGATGATATATAACAATCATTGCAGGGGAGGATCACATCTACTGGAACAAATATAATCATAGAGAAAAAAACTGACACTGTAAACATCTAATTTTCCTTTTATTTGCCTCAACCCTCAGACAAGTGAGAGTTATGCCTCCAATCGATGTAACATTATATACCCATTAGTGAGGAAATTACAGCGTATCCCTTACACAACACTGGGAAACTAAAGTCCTTTAATAATCTGTCTACAATTGTCAATTATATAATGACAATAAAACACAATGGAAAACGGTAATAAGAATAAATCTCCCGTCGGGGCTTCTCTGAGATTAAATAGCTAGACGTTAGTCTGATGATTGCTAAGGAATTTCTATTACAGTGTAATATGTGATATGACAGTCCACTTATCGTTGACAGCATCAATTGCTCACGGAAGTGGAGTTGAAATAATTACAAAAGTTTGAAAGTGTACTTTTGAACACAACAACAAGCAATTCTTGAATAAAGATAAGAAAGATAAAAACCACTTGTACTGCATTGATGATCTTAAAGGTGGCATTCCATCAGTTTTTATTCTCAGATCATGAAATTACTATCAAAAGTTTAGAGCCTCGCAACAATTGAATTGAATTGAATGAGCTCAGCATGAAGTTCAATTATCGAGGGCCGCTAACTTTTAATAGTAATTTCATGATCTGCAAGTCAAAAAACTACTTTTAGACGTATTGCTGACCGTAAGCAAACATTTCGATTCTCACGACATTTCACATCATGTGTCCAAGTATATTTTATGGTCTTTTAAATAATTTCACAACAACCTCAAGTCGTGAGTGACTGCTTCAGCGTATAAAATCAATGTGCCGTTTATGCACATTTTGGTTTTCAATCGAGTCATTTGACGCCTGGTGGAAAATGCTTGGTTTGAAATCAACACATGGCCTGAAGTGATGTATGTTGTTAATACCTTCACTTAAAGCGCTGATAAATAGTGAGGCTCAGATTATTACATGATCTCGCACGGGTCAAGAGAATTCATAAGCTCTTTTCATGTGGGTCATTCAAAACGTGATATAAACTTATGTTTTATGTATGAAAGGAGTGAAGGTGAAGGTGTTAGGCTGCATATCAATATGAAATCCATTACAATGTGGGTCCCTGTTCATGCCACTGAATTCATGCTTTAATTCACTTAATGGAAGATAAAAGTGGTTAGGTTGTGGCTAAATTAGGCAATTTTGTTAAATGTCAGGAACTCCTGGGCCACGGGGTACCCTACACCAAGAGTTAGGTGGGAACCTCCAAAACAAATCCCTTCAGGCAATGTTGCTGATAATTATAATCACAGCCTATTTATTTTCGCCTGGGTGTGACAGGACGATAATCTAAAGGGATTATCAGGACTAGTTGGCTGAATGATCGAAAGGGAAACAATAGTGGCTTTACATGTGTGATGCAAATGAGCATCACGGGTAGAAAGGAAAAGGCTATGAGTCATGTTTTGTGGACGCTGCTAAACTGCCACTCGATCAATAAATTCCTCAAGCAGCTTGTCACAAGGAAGGAATTTTCTTGTGTTAGATATTTTAGCAGGCCACATGACATCATTTTAAAAAGGACCGAGCCAACGATCACAACAATAACACTCAAGATGGCGGCCACCATGCCCGCCATATTTTGTTTTTACCTACTGGGATCAAATGCGTTATAGCTCAGCGTCTGCAGCCAACCAGAACAACAATAGTGGTGTAACAGATCAATCAATATAGGCAATCTATGCTAGGGGAGACCTTCGTGATTGTTTCCTCGGCTAAGGCCTCTTTGGCTCTATCAATACGCGAGAGTTGATGCAGTGAAAGAAAGGACAAAGCCGCCTGCCAGTGGTGAGCGTACCTACAGCTTCATCCAGATTTTTGAAACCGCGTGGTTTCACGTACTGAATGCTGCAGATCACAGAAGCAAGATGGCGGCCAACCGAGGAGGTGCTGGTGGAGTGGTTGTGGCGGGTGGTGGTGGTGGAGTACCGGTGGGGCCGCCCCTGGGTAGGGACCCCACGTCGACCCTCTCTTCGGGCACGGGAAGCCTACCCCGCCCCCATCCGCTGTACGCACTCAGCGGCATGCCCTACCCACTGCCTTCATCCAGATCCATGCGACGAGGATTTGTCGAGGTTTGTTTTCAATTATCTCTCTATATATATCACTCTAAACCGAATGAGCATGCGTCCAATCACATTTACTCTAATCTGTCTTGCTCACTTATATCCAATTATGGCAAGAGGTGAAGCACTCCATGTGCACACGCTGTCTTGGTGGAGAGGGACGACGTGTATTCAATTCCACTCAATTGTTTATCCACTTTCCTGAAGGCGAATTACTGAGAGTGTCAATGAAGTCGTCAATAACCCCCGAAAGTACGCGGTAGAGAGAGGTAAGGGGTCACAACATGAGGAATCACAGAGTGTCTTCCGTGAAAAGACATGACATGTCAATGCCAGTTGAACGACTGTAATAGCATTTAGAAGTGATCGAGCACATGTGTTCTGACACTACGAATATTGACCGAGATAGATCAGTTTTTCGAACTCGTCCTGACCTTGTCAATTGAATCTAAGGGAAAACAACTCAGTTTACTGTATGTCTACCAATGTCTACGCCTTTTAGGAGGCACAACGCCTGTGTGCCTCACCCAGGTCGCAGGACCCCAGGATTGAATATCAATCCCATTTCGAATGAAACTAGATCCTGAAAATGGACTCGATTATCTTTTCAGAGAGATTATAGAGTCTGTGTACAGCAGTATTCAATCTCACTTAAGATCTCATGGGAGATAGAGCTATGTTCCTCTCTAGATAGAAACATCAATCACAGACCCCAAGCGGCCCACGACCAGGGCATCGAGGGGATTACGACATTGAATAACTCTCATTGCTGAAGCCATACAACGCTTGTCACTGAATTAATCTAGGTCATTCTTACAGAAAACATCCCACAACAGCTGGATGACTAACAAACCAGCTTTAAAACGCAGAACCATTTAACATCCATTGCACATATGTGTTGAATAATAACAATTCATTCCATGTGCAACACTGTGTAGTTGTAAATGTTGGTTTCTACTAAGGAATTTTAGCTTGATTGCTGACATTTTGAACTGCATAATTTGATAGTAATGTTTATGACCCCTTTGTTTCCAGACCTGAGGGGTCAATAAACATGCATCACCGTCAGGTAGATAAATGGCATTAATTCCATTGATGAAATCTATAGTCACAATCAATAATGCTACATAGAAGAGATGGGCTGTCCACATGCATTAAACGTCTGTCATGATTAATATTACACGTTGCCATTGACATGTCCAGGACACATTTCCATAGTTATTGAATTAGGACACGTCAATTGCTAGCGATGGTATTTGGTAACCAACGCATGTAATGATTTAATCCCAAACAGTCAGCTGGAAGAGCTAACTAGAAGTCCGTGTTGTTTCTGATGATTGGCCAGTTATATTTCAACGGAGGAAACTCACCGACATTTCCTTGGTAACTAAGTCGAAGCTGTCAACGTATCAAGCCGCTTGACCCACGTGTCATCCAATAACAATAACAGGTGATGCTACGCAGTTAATATGGAAGCGCGTCAGTTACATAATAAACGGATACGGCACTGCATTTCCCGCCATATTAAACCGTATTGCCATTGGTCACCGTAATCCCAACATAAAATCTCCAAATGAATCACCTTTACTCAAACATTAAAGGTGGGATTTTATCGTAATCAGGAGAGGTTTTTGTATTGATGCATCAACAGTTTTTACAATCTGTGATGGCTACATTCAATATCCATTAACCCCAAGTGAAACTAATGTAAACATGCAAGCAGCCAATTGCACAAATATTTTGTCAGTGAATATTGGTCTTCCAGTGGTTTATTTTAGCAGCAGGTATTGTGTTGTTTTACCAAACACATCTAGGGTATCTGTTAATTAATCCAAAACTAATGTAGTTTCTACTACACTTCTTTTTCTACTTTGAAGGAATTCATTGTTCTAGAAATAGTATATACTCATTACAGACACAAGGCCAATGGCTTCAGATGTAGAATGCGTTGGTTGCAACACTTTTCTTCTAATTAGAATTGTAAATATTACAACACCTGTTGTAGACCGAAGGAATATTTTGTCTCAAATTTATTATGTTAAGAAATTAAAATCACAAATTACCTAGAAAGCTGTGGCTTTAACTTCACTACATTTTGCTAAGCTTGCACGAATTTGTAACTCTTCATTCAAACCTATAAAAGTCATGGGCAAGCTGGAAAGACAACATTAAGACTTTCCCTATAATAAAACTTTTGCCTACTGCAAATATAAACGTGCTAACGCAAAACACTAATACCCTACCAGAATAAATGACCAAGCTTTATTAAGACTAGTGGATAATGGGTTAGACAATTTATTAGTGGTTTCAAAGCCAGTGAGTGGGGCAGCTAAGTTATGCTCGGCAAAGTCTGCATCTGTACTTCCAGCAGTAATCTCGCTCATTTCCACAGGATTTCCTCAATGAAGCCACTGCAGAGACTGAAGGAAGCCATTCTAATCTAGGTTGTCATATTTACCACGAAGACGCAGTTGATTCGTCAGGTCTCTGAGTATAAATGCCTCTAGATATTGCTTAGTTGAACAGACTATCTTCCTCTAATCTAACGTTTCATTACGAAATTCGGCGGAAAAGAGAGTATTAAAACTTCCTCGCTAATGAATGTCCCCATGATAATAACAGTCTGGGACACTTTCTGAAAGGGAAGTTGAAATGCATGGTGTACAATATGGCAATTTACACTTTGGATTACGGGAACTGAAGCTGCTGAAAGTAACATCATCCCTTACTGAAGAATCGGTTCAGAAAAAGAATTTACAGTTAGCTGTGTTGCAATGGAAATAATCTGCCAAACTTCAGCCGTTTCAGACATTCAAAACTGTTTAAAGCTTTCTGATTAAGGTTGCTAAAATGAGCTCCAGAGGAAAAAAACGGCCCAATTCTTCTGCCTTACCAACTTATACGGCTTTATATGGATGAGTAACTTTCTACTTGTAATAGAGTTGGACAGCATCCAAGTTCAGAGTCATTTACCCTCAGCCTAGTGTCCAATCATAGCTTCACTTCATTGTACAAAGTGAGTTAGTGTCGGACAACTTGATTGACAGGTCACCTGTACTCAATGTGGACAATGGGACACTCGCTCTCAAAAGACAAGATTGCCACAAAACAAAAGTGTATCACTCAATCAGACATTTATAGATTTCCAAAGATAAATTTTAAGGGGGAGTAACAGTTGGAAAGTATCGTTTATGTAAATGAAAATGAAAAAATCCATTTTTCTGTAATGCTATTATGCAAAAAATACAATGCAATGACATGTCTTGTATGTGGTCTAAAAATATCCAACTTTGGTTTTAAAAATACATTGCTTGTATCACACTGCATAAACTAAATCCGGCAGTTAATTTTCTGCAGTCGGCGACGAAAATAAACTACACATAATTGATCAATATTTGAGCACATCATGCTATCATAACGAATAGCTTTGGTATAAATGAAATTTATACTCTTTTAATATAATTGTAATTGTATTAAGCTTTCATTCTAATATTAGTTCATCCTTTATGAAAGGAATGGATAGGCACTGCAACACATTGCGAAAGATATTCACAAAGAGCTTTAATATCCTCATGACACATTGCCCCAGAGTCGCAGACAGCCATTTCTTTTGTTCAATGGTCTTTGATAATGGCAGGAAGGATTTTTGCTTTAATTAGAGAGCAACATCATCATCAAAATCATCAATATCAGATCATTTTCCGGCGCAATGAACACGTGAACTCGAGTAAAAGAACATGTAAGATTGCATGTTGATAGTTGTAGTAAGCTGACACTGGACGAACATGAAATAAACTACACCTTTACAGCTAAGATTTTAGGTGACGTTTAAAAAGAGTTTGCTTAATAAAATCTGACTATCAATATGATCACGTTTTAAAGATTCATTGTAAGTTAACGTATTTTTACTTTTATTGTAACGTAAATAGTCTGCACCACAGCTGGTGCAAAAGGCTCAGGATCATATGCGCTACTAATTTGTTGTCATTTCACTTTCCAAAGAACACATTTAAAGTCAATTTTCCATATCAGTTGTGATTCGAAAATTTTTCGAAAGCAAATAATACGCAAGAATACATCTTTTGTTACATGTGGCAGAAGACATTCCAAAACCACAGAATGTTCGGTTCTTATTCCTAATGGCAACATTTTTAAGTAATTTGGACTCAGGAAGAAGTCTGAGACAATTTGCATTCACTATGATGAGCTTGGAACTTAGTTAATCATACCCCAGCATGAGCAAGCTGGGCAAGTAAATTAGACTAAATGTACAACTACACTACTAGTATTTCTTCTTATTAAGGATATTAGGGTTGGGGACATGATGGCCGTACACAATGAATGTTATTATTGCAAAGAGCTTCCTCCCTTCTCCAAATGTATGTACATGGATTTACATAGATAGTCTTACTTCAGTATTTGCTTTAACTACACTCCAATTGATAGGAACCACGGTGTTCTGAGCTTATCAAAGAGGCCTTGAAGACACTACAAGGGACATGAGACGTCAGGCCTGGAATTGTGTTAACATATTAATTTCTTTTTCGCTATCAGGCCATCTACAGCTGTGCTTATATTAGCTCAACATTTGCTAACAAGTTATAAGTGAAGCTGGCATTGTCATAATAAGTTGTGTGCAGAAGGCTCATCTATTTTTCTCCTTAAATGGAGGCGGCAATGTCAACAGAGGTTACACTTGTTCTTGAACCCTGATATTTAGTGCCTCGATTGGAACACTGTTGAGTTAGAGCTCTCGATCCATCTCAAACACGAAGACATTTTGCGAAAGACTCGAACGTTAATGGCCAAATGCACGACCAAGTGAGTGGATACACCCAACTGGGTTTGACAGATTCACTTCCAAGAACGATCAGCGGAACATCATGGAAACACCATCCTAATATAGTAAGTCATTCAATATCTAAAACACGAGGCTTAAACCTTTATGATCCGTTAAAAACTGAGAATTAAGTTATTTTCGTAGATTGTAAGAAAACTTAAGGGTGTGGTAAACCCAATCAAAGAGTCGCTATTCATGTATTTTAAGCATCATGCAACCGAGGTTACTATTGATTGAATCAAAAGTAATAGTCTATTTTTAAACGGTGGCATAATATGTTAACGTTGAAAATGTCATGTATTAACTCATGCAAATCCTATTTGTTTGAAATACCTTGTGAAGAAAACATTTCCTAACGATATTGTTGGGAGAACGTGACATAAGTTTTGCCAAACTTAATAATAGGATTCTCTTTCATTATTTTGACAAAAATTTAACAGAGATACTTTCAATAACTGACTGAATTGTCAACAGGTAGGCGCACAGCAAGCCAAAGTTGTGTACATGTAAAGATGCACCTGTGTTGGAGTAGTTTGCATTGCGGTGATGCTGCATTGATTGCATATTATCATGAATGATACATTAGCATATGCACTTCCTATCAGGTAACCTTGATAGGCTTATGTTACCTAAATGGCAATTAAAGGAATAATTAACCGTTCCTTCTTGCTTTTAGTGCATTCCGCACGTAGGCCTGCACTCGAGTACTTTATGATAAATTTTATGCAGGCTAAGATTCAGGATTGGATTAGGAGAGACAGCGTTGGTTAATGTTGGGTTACCTGTGGGGTTATCAGGTGTTCGCGACAGCTTCATGATTAGAATAATGAAATCTTGTTTTACTTCCAAGTTTTGTAACGTATTAAATTCACTCTTTTTCCTGAGTGTTTGCCAAAAGAGCATTCAGCAAGATGGCTGCTGAAGTCAATGCCTTGCGTATTTAAATCTGTTGAAGCATTTTTGTTTCATCTCATAAATACAAAACAGCAGCTGGTAATATTTTAACATCGCTAATACTGGAGCAACATTCTTCTTAAGTGTGTTCAATTTCCGCAGTTTATACATTTTAATATTTTATCATGTGTACTTTTTATGGCAGACATGTTGGAATATTGACAAAAGTGGGGGTTACATTGTTTATAGAATATTGATTTTCCAACCAATTTAATTACAGTCTGCAATATTTGTTCAAATCTGTAAAACCGTGCCATAATAAAGGTCTAATTTACTGCAAAATTGTTCGATGTGTACATATGGGTCGATTTATACGCTGAATGCCTCCATTTTTGGTAGACACCAAGCAAAATATATACATTGAGCAAAGTAAAAAATCATGGACTTAAAACTTGCAATGAAGTCAGTTTACAAACAACAAATATCAACATTTGCCTGCTTTTGTAAACACAAAAATACATCGTAAGGCAATCAGATTCCCATAAGTGTCACTTATGTAGAAAATTAGTGTTACAGGTGGTCTGTTTTAGTGCTGCAATCTGGCCAAATAGCTTCATCAGCTTCAGTGCCATCCAGGACCTTACACCAAAGAAGTTGCCTGGATGAAACGGCAATAAATTTGGGTACTACAAAATATTACATTGACTCCAAAACACGTAAACTCCTCATATATGTAAGTACATCAGCGCTTCGAATATTGCATTTAGCCCAAAATATTGAAATCATCATTTATGTAAACGTGATGGTTGCGATGTATTTGCTGAGTATAACTTGGACTCATTTTCGTACCACTTCTGGTAAAGCTCTTAATACGTGGTATTTACCTCGTGGCATTTACAGAAGAGGACATTTCCTTTCTAGCCTCTTTAATTTTAAAACAGGAAAATTTCATTTTATTTTATTTAAAATTTTATTCTTTTTCAACTAAAAAATCCCACGTGTATCCATGGTTGAGGGTCTACTCCAACTGTTCGGATTATATACCAACTTGGTAGCTACTGTATGTGGCTTGCAACGGGATAGTTTTGTATTTATACGAGTTTCAAATGTAATTTACTGCTAGAATTGACGTGCAGAGATATACATGTCCTTGATCTGTTGCCTCACGGTTTTCCGTCAAGCATTTTTACATAAAACAGTTTGTTTTATATTCATTTGATTTGTTACCCACCAGATTAGCCTACAGATGGAAAATAAATCCACAATAAATGTCACCCATATAAGTGAATAAGTACAGAGAGTTGTGTATTATTTTGGACCCAGAGAGAATTTATGGCCCACTTAGGAAAAATCTCTCAATCGGTTGTACCAGCACTTGGGCGTTAACATTAAGCTGAAACCAAAAAGGTTATAAATTACTGGGAGCCTTTTATTTCAGGTGCAATCACCTTCATGTAACACTTTCCCAGTAACAATTTCCACACGTTTTGTGTTTTATTCGCTTCGACTGGGTACAATCACACTTGGTAAAATAATTCTAAAACTTTCGTTACCCAACATGTCTGGAGTTTTCTTCCTAATAATCACAACTATGTGACCTCATTCCCTTGAAAAAGTGTAGAAATATTCATATAAATGGAAACCATGTTAGTAAATGGTGGTTGGATTGTTTCTGTAAGTGATTTTTTACGACTCCGATAAGAATATCCTCAACTCTTGTTTCAATTCATGATGCAGGTTACTTAACATTTTTAATACGAATAAATCTTACATGTTCATGTACGACTCTTGTACTTATAGCTTAAGCTTTATTGGCATCAATATTGCAGCCTTCTGGCCGAGTATCTGACAAACTGAGATGTCGATGTCCATGTAAATATTCAGTTCTGAACAAGTGACTGTTTTGTGCAAACCATAAGGACCAAAGGAGTAAAATAACGCGGGAAAATACCTAGCTTTTTGTATATTTTGAACCTTTATCTTGTCTTATCTGTCGAATCCTGAGAATCGGGATATAATTTTTAGCTTTGAAAAAAGTGATTCCACATAGATAAAGCATGCAGATAAATATCATACACACCATATCTGTATGTATGAAGCTAACTGCCGAGAAAGATTGATGAAGAAAGGCATTTTAAGCTCAAAGAAATTTTGTGTTATTTTGGATGATTACTGCAATCATAAACGGAAGAGAAGAACAAGGTATGGATAACAATGAAGCTTGGAATTCGATATTTTGGGGTCTATTTCTTTCCATTACCAATTCGTCACTAGAAAGTTTGTATGATACATCAAAAAGTTTCAGAATATAATGAGAATAAAATAAATGATGAGGTAGAAGTCAGGGAGACGGTATAAAACTGTACAATGTCACAATATTTATGGGAATGTGTGGGTTTTAAAATCCTGCTTTGTTCAAAGAGAAATTGTCTGACAGATACCTTCATAAATATGATTGATACCGTCCTTTTAGGAGTAAAGACACAGTGAATTACAGAGATTAATATTGTATCACAAAGTTCAATCGGATAAAGATTTTCTTGATGTCAGTTATGTTGTGATAGAATATTTCTATTGTAATCTTTAGCACATGCAATATCTTCATCATAAGTATTTTGTTTCCTTGGCATCCACAAAAAAGCGATCTATGACTTTGGCTGCGTCCCCAATAGTAAGATAAGGCATTTGTGAACAAACAAAGGATAACTTGTTCATTCAATGTTCTTCACTCTTGGGAGAGTAGAAATTCATGCTGTGTTGTTGCTCGAGTAAAATTCATGTCATATCTCAGTACACAAAAATCGTATCAGAATTTTAACATGGTACCTTGTGGGAGCGCCCTTGTGTACCCTTATGTACACAATTGATGCCATTTCTATGTAATGTTTCGTTTGAAAAAAAGAAATACAGGTCCATCTGCTTAAGAAATTTAATTTCGTAATATTACGGGTTGTATTCCAGTAATGGAACAAAAGCAACAAAAATAACTATGGCATTGAAAGGAAAATCCCCGTGTGTTTCAAAGTTGTCTGAAGCATATTATAATCAAGGCATGAAGAATATTACACTGTCAAATGTCATTTAAGTCTTCTCGGTGGCTGGTTTAAGGATGTTTGATGTCCCATAGAGTTTGTTCTTGCAGAAAATTTACCGCAGTGCAATGTTTATTCACACATGAATTATTAAAATTTGCTGCAAATCACTGCCAAAAGATTGAGTGAAATTGATAATCAAAAGGAGATCTTTAGAAGAATATCTTATAACATATTTGGATGTTACATCAGGGAGCAGAGTTATGGCTTGTTATTACGTCACCCATTTATTTTGGGCCAATTAATCTGTAGGTTCCTGAGATAATTTAATCAGAGGGAATTCCACAACAATATGTAATCCTCTATAGAAGCAGGAAGAATCTGTATTCAACAGAATGGCCCCTTGGTCCTCACAAGGTGAGGAGAGTCTTTTCCGTCGTACTCTCCAAATTGAACCCACTCATGTTGCAATATTTTGTAAAACTACCACATGCAAATCAGTCATTTGTATTTCACATTACGCTCGCGGGAGTAGAATTCCATTACTGTCTGGTCAAAGTGATAATAACGGTAACAGAACTTTCCTTTCTCACTCAGTTGAGTTATGCATCTGTTGCCTTTGTATATGTGTCTGTTTGGAATATATTGGTCTGAAAGAACTCAAGTCCTGAATTATGTACAAATTCGTACCCCAGATGGGAAACTGCCTGTATTTGCGTTTGCACTGGATGACATTTTGAAAATTATTATAATTCGTGTTATGGAGAAGACGCAAAAATATTACAATATATGAAAATAATTACATTGAAGATATGTTATGTCCATTTGGAGGTCTTTTGGTTATGCCATTTGTAGTGTATTCATTTCTAATAATACTGTACAAAATATTTTCAGGTATTTAGATTCGGCAATAAAATAAAAAACAAGTCCTGTGTTAAATGGACATTCAAACTCATGTTTCATTCAGTGCTGTTAGACTTCATGGACACGTGGGCCAAATATCCCTATCACTTTAAAAGGCATCTGGGAATACTAAACAATCTGTATACCTGAAGGCTTCTTAGTGATACTAACTGGAAAGCTTTTAGCACAGTGCTATATTTGCACTACACCTTTACTCTTAAGGAAAAAGTATGTATTATTCTCTGTTTTCAAGGCTATCTGGCCATTTGTATATCTATCATTGTATGGTAAGATGTAATGCCACATCTTTATTAGACAAGTTTATTCCTAAAGGTTTTCTAACAGAAGGAAAAGAGATGTAATAAGGCAGATTTGTATGCAGTAAATGTCAGGTTAGTGACAAGATGAATAGAGACAAGTTGTGTGTCATTTAAGTTCTCTAAGACAGCTTACCTCTTGGGAGATTGTGGCAATAACAAAAACATAGAAATGTACAAGTGTGGCTTTCAAATGATTCTGAAGGGTATTATCGTGCTCGGAGAAGCATACTTCTCATCTTATTCAAAGCCTTTCTTTTTGTATCTATTCAATTAAGCTACACTCTTCTTGCTTCCATCGGTGAATACATGTATCCATAACTTGTCTGACATAATGCAAACTTGTTAAGCCCAGATTAAACAAACAAGGTAGACAAACGTCACATATTTATGTTGAAATTAAAATGTGTCCACCCAGAATGAACATAACAGCTTACTGATGATTTAAGATGTAACTATGATATTCCAATATTCCTGATACTTGATATTTAAAGTATCTTGTTTATGGAAATTGCATAACTGGGGATTAGGGAATGTTTTCATAGGAGAAAGATTCATGTGGCGGAAAGTTCTTTGACATTTAATCAGGATTTACTATGTGAGATATCTTGGAATGGCAGTAACAGGGAAGGCTTAACACCGCAACTGGGCTCCTGCGTGTAGTATCATAACAACGTTACATAAGACATATATCATGAAAAGTGACCATTTGCCTCATATCCCAAGGCAAGTGGAACTCAAGGGAGCAAAATTCTATTACTACCTATCTCAGGCAATGGGTCTGGTAACAAAACATGCAAAACCCACCCTCTTACAACCTAGTAGGAGTCTATTTCTTCATAAAGGAATGGTAAGGAATATATCTGAGGACCAAATAAGATTAGGTCTGTTCCTTTTATAGAAGTAATTTTTATAACATGATCAAATTTGAAGGTTGTAAAGGTTGAGATTGATATCATGTTCATGAAATCATTGGAACCAATGTGATTGCAAAAAATGTAAATGTCACTCCGAATTTAGTTACTTTGACAATGCCATTCATGCACGACGAACTGAGTATAAATCTAAATGTGATCAATGCTAAAACAGGCAATAAGGAGGCCAGATTTTATCATGCATTGGCAGGGAACCCTGTGCTAAATGACTGTGAAAGTTGCAAAGAAACCAATGGGAAATGGCTTGACGGACAAGAAACATCGATGTTGCTATATATGAGTAATGAATGATGACAAGTGGCATTTTGGTCTCCTATTGGCAATCTGTTATTGGCTGTGTTCAGTCATGCGTGGTACATAGTAATTTGGGTCTTGCCTGACTAGACTCGTCCATGAAGGCGGCTGAGGAGGAAAATAACCTGCCTGCAGCTTGGTTCAAACACCTTTCCCACTTCATTCATTTGCAGGCATGCTGATGTATGGGTAAAGAATATCACCATCTTAATTATTGAATTTTTGAGATTGTTTACTCTTATGTCTGTGGATGCTGTATATTTACATATGAATTCGCACAGCAGCAGGCACAACCTATTTCTTGCTCCTAGTTACCAAAGTGATGCCTCCTATGTTGTTTGAAAGTGAATCTCTTAGCACAATTAAAATAAGCTGCTTAGAGATGTATCACTGACAGATACTGGTGACACAAAAACATAACATTGACACTTTTTGTGACTAACATTTCATAATTTTGATTAATGTTACTTTAAAGCATATAACATATTGGACATCGATAGGTAATGGCAGTACTTGCCGTATCTCAGCAATAAAACCTGCCGTGTATGGACTATATTGATTCTCTATTGTATGAAACTTTAATTATATTTACTGATATGGATTATATTGGCATTGCATGCTTGTTACCGGTTCATTTTATTCTCAAGGGGCAGACTTCACTTTGCTGCAAACCAATCATCATTTAGACTTTCATAGACAGAGTGTATTCTTCATGTGAAGAACTAGATGTATAATGTAGTAGAGAGCTAAAATAGTGAAGAACATAGTGTGATGAATCCACTTGAAAGGAGATGCTGAAAATTTAATCAGAGGGAACAGTCTGGTATATTTGGTACAGAATCTGCAGTTGAATAAGTGCTTGAAGTGAGATGTAGAAGGTATTGAATTGTAGGTCAATAGACTATGCTTTCAGCCGGGGAATTCATAGATTAACATCATGGATTAACTATGTACACACTCCAGAAAGTGAGACCAATATTAAGCACACAATGTGCTCACAAATAAACGAACCATATAATTATGCAAATCTGTTATTAGACCTGTTAATTTATTCATGAGCTATTCATGCACTGGAAAATATGATTTTTATTGTGTGATCTACAGCTAAAATTGGATTTTATTATGTTGTAAAATGCCATGAAGTTTCAGCACTGAAGCTGTCGCCGCTTGAGGAGGGAAATTACATTCCAATAAAAGTATTTGACAGCTCCAAGCAGCTTCATGCATGGCGAAGAATTATTACGAAACTTTCTAGAAATGAATGACACCATTATCAGGAGAGATTGTTATAATTATTTCATGTGTGATTGTGGCGCGATGCGTGGTTCAACATGGGATACAACTTTTGGAAGTATTTTCTAGGTACGGGATTGGTAAACTTTTCACCATCTGCTCATATTCTCTATTTACAGTTACTGGCGAGACATAGTGAACTCGAACAGAGCAAGACCAAGGCCCAAGGCGCTTTAGTGTCTGTATTGACTCTAACTCAAATCACAGAACTCAAATTGTTACTTGACATTGGCCGACAGAGCCACCGCTTTTATGACTTTGTGCTCACACTACTTATATCATGCATATGCCTGGAAATCTTTGTTGGGATAATTATAATATACATTGGAAACCTGCATTACAACCAAGCCCGGAAAAGGAAAGGAATCTGCCAGAGTTCACTGGCCTGCTTCTTCTGTTGTTGCCGGGTGTGTAACAGGTACAGTTCCAAGAGGAATGGGACATACCTCAGTGTCCGAGCCACCACAGCCAGTGGAGGCCTGGATGCCAGCAGAGCTCGCTCCCCATTGGCCGTTGAAGAGGAAGAAGACACCAATGGATGTTGTGATTGGACGGCCAGAGAGCCCCGGATGGAAACCATCATTGACCTTGAGAAGGCAGACAGTAACATTGAGATTGCCAAGGTCAAGGTCGCCGATGCTGATGTCAAAATCGTGCGAGCGAGTAACTACATTAAGGTTATAGAAGATGCCCTAAAGAAGAGTCCCAACAATCCCGACCTGGAGGAGGAACTGGGAAGGTAATATCTGAAACTAATCGTTTTATAAAAGAACTGGTTCGTTATTATCGAGTAATTTATGACTACTTTGTCAAAACAGACAAACTATTGTCTTCAATAATACAATCCTACCAGCATGTATGAATGTATATGGTAACAACTGTTCTAATGAACACAAACGTTTTTCTTATATATGCATCTAAATGCACAAAATATTATCGGTATAAAATTGTTGTTATTAAAATTAACTATTTGCAAAAACATTAGTCAATCTTGTTTTCAAAAAACACACTCACAGACAAGTGATTTTGAAAGTAATTATGCACAGGACATAACAACAATTTATTTTCCAGTCAAAATAAAATCCTCAATGAAACATTCATGGAGTTATTCTGGATACAGCAGACTGATCAATGTTCAAAGGACACACAGAGAATGTTGTTATCGATAATCTGTAAAGCTGGATTTTTTATCACTAATGTTTGCAGAGCTAGGGAGGAGTGTAATGTTGCACAAAGAGAGAAGGAGGAAGCTGAAGCAGAGCAGAAACTAGCAGAGGCTCAACAACATCATGCATTCTTTGTTAAAGAACAGTGGGAAGACAGGTAAAGAGAGATATCAAATGAAAATATCGTATTCATCGATTAATTATGCCACACAGCATGCCAACTTTACTCTGTTTGGCTTTACAATAGACTAAAAGTAATATGATCCTGATGTACTACAATGTACAACTCAAACCAAGGTAGCCTTATTTTTTCCAAATTTGATATTTACTGATTAGTTCAATTTTCCAGTTACTTCATGATATGCTTGTGTCTTTCTGTCAATTTGATAAATACCTTAGTTTGTAATAGATATATAATTCATATTGATGACCCCCTATTTTCATTGCAAACCAACTCTGCTAACCCCCCCCCCCC
The DNA here is from genome assembly GCA_038406195.1 of Haplosyllis anthogorgicola. NCBI lineage: Eukaryota > Metazoa > Annelida > Polychaeta > Phyllodocida > Syllidae > Haplosyllis > Haplosyllis anthogorgicola. The sequence goes on from JBCAUI010255522.1 coordinate 42,168, forward strand.
AAAAAAAGAAAAGAAAACACAACAAAACTCAGCCAATTCAGCTGGTTAAATTCAACAATTTATTTCAACTATTAAGATTCACATTGTAGCCTCCCTTGCACGATACTAAGAAATTTACTGCTCTGCCTGATAAATTAATTTGTCCTTATTAGACCTTTTACAATTTGGGGATTTTGATTCTTTATAACTTGGGTATTTTATTTTTAGAGAAGAGAGAGTTGTGTACAGGAAGGGAACCTTCTGGCAACACTGTGCCACCTATTTGCTGTACTTCATTGGACTGATGAACGTTTTCATCACCACGTTTGGCATCTCTGGTGGCCATTACGGCTCAATCATCCTGCCTCCTTACAACAACACTGGCACGTGATCACACTCACGTCACGCCAGAAGCAGATCTCGTCTCCGCGAGATCTGAGATTTTAGGTAAAAGTGAAATAAAAACTAAACTAAGGAACATTTCTTATTGAGTTCCACTTTTTACCCGCAAAGGAACGATACGAAGGAGGACATCGGAGCAACTAAAGTACTAACACAAAATTTGTACCGAAACAATCACTTTGTGTATAAAAATCCAGGCTATGCCTATTGCTATGAAGGACATATGTATTACATATGGGAAATTATATCAGAGACATTTTACTACTTAGTAATTTTGTGTTCTTTTCCAGAAGAAAATGGCCCTATTAATCCAGCCAATACTTTATACCATGTACCTAAATGTATGCATTGTCAAATGCATTTAGAGAAAAACCAAATGAATTTCAGTGTGAAATTTATTTTAAAATGTCCATTGTAAATAGGATGTTTATAAACATATATATATATGTGATCATACTTATATATTGAGCATTATTACATACATACATTCCTTCCCAAGTTAGATATGTATGCCTCATACTTGCAAAGGTTTCCTTGTGTAAGTTAGGCATGCTGTCCTTTTAAATTCATGGTAATTATAGTAAGGCATATCATGTTTGTTAGATACCTCCCACTATAGTACACACCATCCATAAGACCCTAAAAATTTCATAGTGAACAATTGTGAAACAGACAGAAAGCTAAATTAGAAATACATTAAAATTCAGTGTGCATCTGGATCCTAAAACAATCAAATTGGGAATCACACCCAATCAAGCCATATTTACATTTTGACACTGAAAGGGTTTTTATTAAACTACATGTATTAAATATTTTCACGGACCTGATGTAAACATATGTACATAAAACACCACTATAACTACATCATAATTATTAACGACTGATGCATACACGCATGTGTCAGATGTCAATGTAGAATAACATATGTTTTCATATATATACTTAGGGTTTCTACTGGAAAGTGATATTATATATTACTGGATACATGTATAATATATTGTATTTTGTCAACACACCATTTTGCTGTGTACAAAATGCTAGTACTTTCTGTAAAATAAAAGAAGCATTTTTATGTTAGAATGCTACAGGTCTGTTAGCAATGGCTGTGTAAAAGGAAGGCTAATTTTTGTGTCCTAATTTGTACCATTTGCCTTTGTATGCAGTCCCCATGCAATTTTCCAGTTCACAGGCATACACTTTAGGTAGATTAACTATAATATGGGACTGAATCATTTAAGTGGACTGATACAAATTGAGGTAGTGATCAGGCTTCCATTTTATGGTAGTGCTTCGTGACGTGTCTGCAAAATGGTGTCCAGAACTTCTGATTAACTGTTTCATACCACGCATGAGGCCGCATAAAGTTATTGAGCTTCATTTAGATGGTCTTCTGCGAGCCTGTAAATCATAGACAGCAAGAAAAAATAAAGCTAGCCAATTCATAGATGAGTTATGAATAAAGTAGTAGACAGACTTAGTATAAATTTAGTCTGCAAAGGTATGTGTGGTCAATATAACCATTTCTGTCACCCCTGAGGCCAAGAATTGTCAATAATTTGCATGAAAGCTGGATAAAGCCAATAAGATAAAGCCATGACCATATTAGCTATGAAGCACTAAACACGCATTAATACCAAGGAAATCAATGTACAATCTATATGCTCTCTGTGTGTACATTAGTGGCAGAAAAGTGGCAGAAATATTGAATAAAAGAAGTTGTATTTGTTAAAGCTGGATGTTTGAATTGCTAGTGCTTGTACATTCTATCAAGTGACCACACACTAAGTGGGTTCCTTGGTACATACAGCCTTTGGGCAACAATAGAAGCCCTTGTATAGCAAAATGACAAGGCTGCACTAAGAAATCCCTGCAAAATGTGAATGGGTCCAAAATAAATATTCAAATCAAATTTACTAACAAAACCGGGAAGAAAATTGATTGGTGCCATTGTGAATAGTTTTGCAGAAGAAAATGGTGAAAATGATACTGTGGTTTTTGTGCCATTCCAAATGAAATCATGTTCCATGTTTAGTTAAACTTACGGGAACTTTTTGTTACAAGATCTTTCCATCTGTGAAATGACTTCATAATCCAAAAAGCTGATAACTTATCTAGACCAGACTCAAAATGCACTCGCTTATTGTTCTGAACTAACATCTTTTGTAACTGTCATTTTCAAACAACACAATGACAATGGTATGATGGCAATAAAGATGGCACAAGAATAAAGCCAATTCATCATTTATCAATCCCCATGATCGTTATTCTGCACTGTATCATTCAAGGCTTCTCCTTCAGGATTAATTGACAATATTGATAATCCTAATGGGTACTTGATGTAAATCTTTGATGAATCAGACACATAGTTTTAAAAGTAAAGACCACATGTGTAGTCAAGTATTTTTCAAATTTGAATTTAAAACTGTCAACAATACAGATAAACCTCCCAAAAGCAGTTTATTTAAACCTCATTGAGGTTGGCAAAGGCAATATCACAGATATTTGACCTTGATAGGAAATAGCACAAACTGATGGTGCCATGATGACCAGTGCTTCCTGAGGGGTCATTGGGATGTGAAATTGATGACCACAAGATTACTGCATCACCATATTGCACTCCTGAGCTTCATGGTAAAGCTTTTTGCGATTTTATTTTCAATATTGAAAACTACTTTACTATGTTTGTACATTCAAGCTGGAAATCAAAATAAGTAAAATGCAGCAATACCTTTTAATTTAGATTATTTGTCTATGTAGTGGTAATCTACAACATCTATAAGTAATATGTGATTATTTTCTTATTTAATGAACATGAATGTTCTTAAAACATACATCTTTGTCACCAACATTGCTTCTGTTATAGCTACACATTATGACATTACAGTGCAATTGAGTAAAGACTGGGGTTTATTTTAATCCATGTATAGATTCTAAATTTCAAGACACTAGTCATAAATTTAAATTTATCTTTAGATAATAATGCTGTGAATTATATGTAATCACTGCCGCAATTTGCAATTGTATCAGTGCATTTAAAATTGGTGTGTCAAAAGTTTTTGCTTTTCGCTTACAGAATTATTTATGCTCTGTTGGGTCATATTTATCTCTATTAATTTCATACCTTGTGCGATAGGTAACTTGTAAACTTGTACAGTAGAGCATCCATAGAGGTTGATTTCACTGGTTAACCTTAACAAATACAAATTGCCATATGTTTACGTCCATTTTTATGTAGCATTTCAAACAGCTGTATGTACATAGCTATACATATTATTATACATTACCAATTACTCGAGATAATTGTGTACAGAATTTATTGAATAACATACCTTGCTAAGTAGGTCAAATTTGAATCATTTTATAAAATCTGGAATTCAGATGAAATCAGTTTTATTGTAATTGCTTAAAAATTATAAGCCACTGATGATTTCAAAGCTACTTTAATTAATAACGCTTAAAATAATATTGCTGCCACATTAACAACTTTTATTTGGAACAAAATCAATACTGCATAATATGTACAGTGATACCTTGAAAATGTAAATTACCAAACAGTTGTTACTGAAAACTTGCCCAAAATTGGCTGGGACGTAAACCTCTATGCAGAATTTAAATATATTGGGTAATTTCAACTATTATTTGATTTAAAATGGTTAAGGGATTATGATATGCATCTATATAAAAGCTAAGATCTGTAAAGTCTTGTTAATGACAGTGATTTTTTACAATGTAAGAACTAGATACAAAGTGACGATACAGATTGACAAGAAATGTTGTTGCTATAAAAATTAATTGATATATACACATTGTAAATGCTATTTTTGAGAAAAAGAGGAAATTTAAATAACTATATGTTTAGTGTATTGTCTGATGTTGAATAGAGTAGTAACTTGTGTAAACCAGACAGTCATCTCTATTAGAAAGAATTTCAAGTGACATGGATAAGACCAAGACAGAATGATATTTAGATAGTAATATATGTTTGTGTTAATTTTAAAACTGTAGATAGACAACTGTTGATCTAATTGTTAGTTACTGAATACTGTTTCCTAAAAAGTAATAACAAACAAAGAATTCTTTCCCAAATACTCAGGTTTAATGATAAAAGAGTTTGCATTGAGCTACTACGTCTTAACGATAATTGGGTTTTTAAACATTGAAATAATTGCCAGATTGATCTCAACTCAACTAGTCATGTTGTTCTTTTACAGCGTTATGTAGAAACATAGTTATTTGTATTGCTTATTTTACAATTTGTGCAAAATTCCAGTGTTAGTTACACATTCCAAACACAGTATAAAATGAATATATATATTAAGTGCACCAAATTAAATTTGAAGCAATGGTTCTTTATCTTTTTTTTCTTTTTTTTTCTTTTCAATATTTGTCATGTTTGATATGTATATGAATGATTTGTTGCAAGTGATTTTTAATAAACTTACATAAAAATCATATATCTATGTGGTGATTTCATTACACTATTGAAAAATATGATCAAGTAAGATTTCAGAAAACACACGTTACATGTCTTTGGACCAAAGAAATGTATTCAGTAAGGGATAGATTATGAAAAATACGCACCAGAAAAGGAGGAAAGCCGCCGAACTGGAAGAAAAATTATCAAGCCGCAATTAGATGTGTTTCAATGCAATTTAAATTTTTCTCACTTATTTCACCTGCTCAATTAGGCAGATTTAGAAGATTAAACAAATTAAGCAGGGAATTTATACCATAGCATTAAAAAATGATAATAGTCAATTTTAGGTTCATTACTGAATTTAGTCCTTTTGTCCTGAACTAAAAATAGTATAAATTTCTTTGTGTAATCTGCCGAATCTGTCTGGGTAGGTGACACACATGAGAAAACCGCTCAATAATAAGCAACCAAAAGTTGTATCTCATCTGTCCATACATGTTGATCGCTACAGTTTCTTTAGGATTTTTTCTTCCGAGTGTGTTTTCACCAACTCTGTTTGTTTGACATTTAAGTGACAATATCTGAACAGCTTCAGAATCAACGAAATCCCAGCTTCACATATTGGAGTCCAAAGGAACTGTCTGCAAAGACACATTCAAACAAGACCGGATTTAAGCGTCATTTTGTTAAGTACATCTGGTAGCAAACGATGGAGCCAAAAATATCCAGATTACTCCGTGGAATTACCGATACTGGAAATGGATAAGAAACAACCGCTTACAGATTACTGAGGTCTATTGCAGATGACCTGTAGGTCTGTGAATTGCCTGTAGAAGAAAACAGTTGACCCTTAAAAGAGGTCGCTAAATTTTTGTATTTCTGAATATTGTAATTGCCCAGCCATAGTAGAAAATGTTTCCGCAAAATGAAATAGAAGCAAAGAAAGAAAAAGTGTTTCCGTTTTTAACAAGTACCTTTGCAGTACAGTACACGGAATTCGTATCAGAAATTTAAGACGGCACCTTTTGAGAGCCCCCTAAACTACCCTTATGTACACAATTGATATGAATTCTGTGTAATGCACATTGGAAGAAGTCTTTCAGTTTGGAATTTATAGAATTCGTTTTCTATTTTTCACGTGAATAATAATACATTTTGAATTATTATTGGTTGTCTTTAATGAATTTAGAAATATTGAGTTGTCACAGCTTGCTCCAAACTATCAATCACAAAAGATTGTAGACTGAGATTTACGAGTCCGCGACATTCAGATGTACAATTGTAGTTATCTACCATTTGCCAAAAACATACATCTAATTGGTCGTTATTCACGTAGTCATAAGGATAAACAGTGAGTTATGTAACTAATTGTGATGGTGGGCAATTGACAAGTAATCCCATCATTAGGCTGCCTACGTGTATTGGAAGGAGCCAATTATTAGACTGACCTTATCTAATATCAGGCGCGGTTATGTAGAATTTGCTACTAATGAAGAAATGCCACTATCAATTTACATTGCGATGCAATTTTGGCCTCGGGAAAAAGTTTTGAATACAAAATACATAAAACCAGTACTTTCAGAGCTTTCTTGAAAATAAATCTTGATCTGTACAACCATTACAACTTTAAAAGATAAAATTACCAAATAGGAAACATAGGAAACATATAACCGAAATTTCAAGTGGGCTAATCCGTCAAAACACTCTATTCTGTCAAACAACATTTTTCGTGTAGCAAAACACATTCAGTAATTTTCATGTCGACTAGCATCAATCGGTATGTGAGGCGGAGTGAATGCACAGAGTAAGCGAAAGCTTTATATTCGTTCTATAATGTTTTTATTCCCTTCACATCACTTTAGGAACATTCTGGTTACAGTTTAATATCATCTAATTACAGCTGAGGCAGATATGACATGAATTACTCTGCCAAA